>JABUQX010068915.1:30000-46602 GCA_015478945.1 Trachelipus rathkii
TTTTTTGATTTTCAAAATGAAAAATTGCGATAATTTTTTTTCCTGGTCTTGCGATCAGGATGAAATTTTCAGGGCATATGTAGTCGGGGAAGATACACATTTTTTATTTAGATTATTTTTTTGTATATGCAGTAGTTTTGGAATTGTCCTTGGAACAAATTTAAAAAAAAAAAAATTGGGCTGAAATTTAGAAAAAAAATAGGGTTTTGAGTATACAAAAATTATCTAAATAAAAAGGGTGTATCTTTCCCAACTTTATACGCTCTAAAAATTTGATGTTTGATCGGATAGAGTAAAAAAAAAAATATTTCAATATTTTACTTTTTAAAATAAAAAAAAAATAAATTTTTTTTTGAAAAAGTGAATATTGAGATATGTATATTTTTTCCTACTCATCCGATCAGCATCAAAATCAGGGCAAGATATTTTTAGAAATTGAAACCTTCAATAATTTGGAAAAAATTGTAGCTTATGTCCAAAAAAAAAAAAAAGTCCTAAATTTCCCCCATAAAATGTTTAAAAAGTACAAATAAATAATATTTACGAAAAATTAATTAAATAAAAATGTGTATTCTCTCACGACTACATATGCTTATGCGAAAATTTCTTCTGGTCCGCATGAACGCAGAAAAAAAAAAGGCTTATTCGCAATTTCTTCAGCTTTAAAACATAAAGGTAGGGGGTGAAATTGACCTTTACTTGGTAATTGGGGACAAAAAATCAATAATTAATCGGAGAACACACACTCAATTAAAACATCATTGTTTTTGTCATATTTCAAGTTTTTCCTACTCTCCTCTAAATGTGACGACGTGAATTGATAAATGTCAATAAACAGGTTTTCGAAAATAAAAATACAAAGAAATGATTAATTATTTATAGGCACAGAAAGAACATCCAACAACGAGTTTTAAAACGGTCAGAAAAGAGCTACAATTTGGCTTTTTTATTTCAACCCCTGCAACATTGCAACTGAAAATAAAGAAAAATTTTAGCATTTCTAGTTTGGGGCAAAAACTGGACCAGCCAGGAGCATACACTTCATTTTATTTCTCCTTCATTTATTATTATTATTATTCAATTATTAATTATTATTATTACTTAATTAATTATTATTATTATTTTATTATTATTATTATTATTATATTATTATTATTTATTATTTAGTTATTACCTATTATCTTATTATATTATTATTGATTATTGCGGGGAGACTCTTAGACATCATACTCAAAATAATGCTATTAGTCAATCAATTTCTCACCTGTGACATTTTGAAGATGCTTTCATTAAATTATTCTGAAATTTAAAATTAAATAGGTAAATATTTTTTTTTATTTAAGTACTCTACTTGGATGTACGGTAAAATATTAGGCGCTATCTAAGCAGCAACAGCTATCATAGCGAAAATACCCTCTATGGAGGCAAAATTGCATCCTTTGCGATTTAAGATTTGGTTGGCGATACAAAGTGATGTTGGTTTCGGTCGTTAAAGTTATGGAGATGTTTTATCTATATTCACTCTTTTTATAATACGAATAAATTTTTATTTTATTTCAGCAATGCAGAATGAGTAAAAATGCTGAAATGTTATTCAGTCGCTCACACTTCGTCATTCATTTTTAACGTGCAATAAGACACCTATGTTGCTCATCTTTTCTTCTAAAATGTCTATCATAGTTCAACCTGAAGATAAATTCATCTTATTCTCCTAATTAAATAAAACTTCCTAATTAAATAAACTAAAAACAAAAATTTCAGTTGCGTGCGCTCTGTTTAACATTTTTAACAAAGGCAGAGTTAGGGACGACAACAAAAAATTTACATTCAGTTGCCTGACGAGCTAGAGACTTAAGTAAATAAAGTGTGAAGAATATTCGTCCTAGCCTACACAATTTTCCATCCGTCAATTTAAATCCTTGTTTTTATATCTGGGTAGTAGAACTACACGGTCTTGTTAAACATTCTAGGATCCGGCCAATTTGGTTTGTAGTGTATAAAGGTAAATTTTTATAGGTAATTTTCTACAATTGATGCTCATGACTTTTCTGTACAGTCCTCTTTATTTCCCTTATGCAATTTTAGTACAGAATTAAAGATATGCTTTTTTCTGCTCTCCTCGTCTCTCTTCTCTCGTCTCTCTCCTCACTCTCCTCTCTCTCTCTCTCTCTTCTCTCCTCTCTCTCTCTCTCTCTCTCTCTCTCTCTCCTCTCTCTCTCTCTCTCTCTTCTCTCTCTCTTCTCTCTCTCTCTTCTCTCTCTCTCCTCTCTTCCCTTCTCTTCTCCTCCTCTCTCTCTCATCTCTGCTGCGGCGTCTCTCCTCTCTTCCGTCAGTCTCTTAGTCTCTTCTACTCTCTCTCTCTATCATTTCTCTCTGTCCTCTGCTCTCTCTCGTCTCATCTCTCTTCCTCGTCGTCTCTCCTTCTCGTCTCATCTCTCTCTCTCTTCCTCTCTCATCGGGGTGCCTCTCCCCTTCTGTTATCTCGTCTCTCTCTCTTCTCTCCTCCCTCTCTCTCTCTCGCGATCTCTCTCTCTCCTCCTCTCTCTCTTCGTTTATTTCCTGCAATACCTTTCCGTTACTCTGTCGAAAACCTAAGAGTAGCAAACCTGCCTCCCTGATAGCCCTTGATGCTCTCCCATGTGAATTGATCTTATTTTGCTGATGAAGAATGTCAACGTGATAGTATAAACCGTCATTGTAAAATTAATTTTAGAAAATATCAATATTCAAAGATCAACAAGTTATCTATAAGAATTATTTGAATAGATATTCTGGGGGAGGGAAGTAACGCTCTTAGAGCGAAGAGATTATCCACTCCCATTGAGCATATGGAGTGTTAGAGAACATTCCAATTTTTTTGCCCCTTTTACCTCATCGTCAAATTGATTCTTACACTGGAGTAGGCCTCCTTCATTATCACTCCGGGTAACAGGTATTTTACATACAGGGCGACCATAAACACTAGTTTACAGTCAGGCAAAAATTTTTCCGGTTAAATAAAAGTCAAAAAATGACAACCAGCACATGCCTCATCGTGGGCGCATGACGAATTAGTTTGGGAAGAAGCCTAGAGGCGACTTCCAAAAATCGCTCTTAAATCCCAATGCGCCCTATGTTGACCTACCTCTCGCATCGCCACTTGCTACAGCTTATAACCGCGCCTATGGCTGTGGCGATTGGTTGCCGGTGGTCAATTGTTCGTCTGATTCAACTGTTTTTCTTTTCCCCGAGTCGATTGAGCTCAGCAGTGAAGATTTTATCTAAATTTTTCCACATTTCCGAACATCACCTCTCCTCCTCTAACCTCATATCTTACTCTCTTTTATTATCAAAACTCATGGTGTTTGAGAGTCATCGACATCAAATCTTATTCTGCCGACTCTTAACCTTCTCCTAATTTTATTTTTCTGCCTTCTGCCAAAGTGAAAATTGTTGTGTCCTTCTATAGCAATAATATTTGTGGCTTATCTTGTTCTCGTATCTTTGATTTTTAAGCCTTTTAGATTATGACTCAACAGCTTCAGGTATTCCCTGCCAATGTATCTGTTCTCAAGAATTCCCATGCTCTTTCTGTATATCTGGTCACCTAGATCCAACTTAACTACTATCGCCTAAGTATTAGACTACTTAAAACTATAACATCCAAATTAACCAGCATAAGCGAATTTCTCTTCTCACTCCTTTCTTCTGAAATCATCATTCTTGGGGAATTTCTATATTCACCATCACCGAATAGCTTTCCTCTAATTCCTCAAGATAACAAGTGGGAAACTTTCCTAACCCATTTTTTCCTATCCAGAAGACTTACATCGTATTCTTTGATTCGAAGCCGGCGTCTTGTGAAAAGATACTCATATTCTAGATCTAGACCATTTTTCTAAGCTCTTAATCCTTCTCCTTATTCTGCTAAACTCTTTTCCTCCTTCCGTCCTTGCCCCCTCTTGGCTTCCTCTCCGAATCACATTCTTTTATATTCTGTATTCCTGCTCTTCATCTCTTCTAGTTTAATGGCAGATAGAATCCGGCACGGCTAGCAAAATAAGGTTTTTGCACGTTCGGGCGTACTCGGTACGCCCGGTTAACTGTTGGCATCATTGCTGGTTCTTACAGTCTTTGATTTCCCACTATGGAATGAAATACTCGCTACTAATTAAAGCACTATCACTATTATCATTAACACTACTATTAACACTAATTATTATTACTAGATTGTAGAGTGATTCCCAATCTCTAGCAGCCAAGATTTCTCTGTGGAGGGGTGGTGTTTTTTTTCTTCTCTCAATCAACATCTCAATCAACATGTTTATCAACATCCATTACTTCTACAGAGTTTTCATGTAATTTTACCAAGAGGTTTGTCCATTATTCTCTAACAACCGTATGATGAACTGACCGCTTGATGATCCATGGAAAAGAAGAAGAATCGGAAAGGCGTCATGATGATTCATGGAAAAGAAGAAGAATCGGAAAGGCGTCATGACTACACCGTTTACTCTTAACTAGAAATAATAAAAAACTTTAAAATTTGATTTTGATTATTAAAAATAAGTTTAAAATATTGAAAGGTAAATGCGGCCTAAAGTTTTGTAGCTACCTTTCAAATTTGTCAAAAATAATTTTGTTTCAATTATATTTTTTCTATGCACGTAAACTAAATTGAAATTTTGAAATTTAGTTTTTTATATTTAAAATATTTTACAACCAGTTCAGTTCTTCATTTCGTGTAACATGTCAACAGGACATCCACGCCCATCCGTTCCTCCTTCTTTTAGAAATGACATCTTTCTCAACCTACATTCACATTCTCATCCAGGCATTGAGGCCTCACACAAGCTTGTTACAGCTCGTTTTGTTTGGCCCGACAAAGTGGTAAAGTGAACTCACCAATGTCTTTGCTGCCAACGTTCAAAGTTTCAGAGACACATCAAGGCTCCTCTAGGCACCTTCTTGCCGCCTGGTAAACGTTTTGAAAAGGTTCTCATTGACATCGTTGGACCTCTTCCTCTTTCTGATGGTAAACGATACATTCTCACTTGCATTGATCGGTTTACTCGTTGGACCGAAGCCATTCCTCTCTCTGTCACTTCAGCGGAATCCATAGCCAAGGCTTTCATGGCTCATTGGTTTTCGCGTTTCAGTGTTCCACTCACTGATGCCTCAGATCAAGGTCGACAATTCTAATCCTTCCTTTGGAGAGATTTGATGAGTCTCCTTGGCGCGGAGAAGATTCGCGCCACCGGCTATCATCCGCAGACAGATGGGATCTGTTAGCGTTTTCACCGTCAGCTCGCTCAAGGCGTCCCTAGCAGCTCAACTTCTCCCAGAGCGTTGGACTAAAGCTCTCTTTCGTTATGCTTGGCATACACACTTCGATCAAGGAAGACGTTCAGTGTTCGGCTGGGGAACTTGTTTATGGTTCCACTCTTCATTTGCCTGGTGAGTTCTTCTCCCAATCTTTTCCTTATCAACTTGCTGATCCTCTTTCCCATCTTAACAGCTTAAGACGCTGTGCTGAGTTGTGGCGACCTACTCCTACACGACATCACAAGGTGATGCATTCCTTCATCCCGAAGGATCTTCCTACATGTACTCACGTTTTTGTGATACATTACTCTCACCGCACCGTTCTTCAACCTAAATACGGGGGCCCGTTTCCGGTTGTACTTACGAAGGAAAAGTTTCACACTATTCAACTTCCCTTGCGCACAGAAGTCGTGTCAATCGACCGTCTTAAGCCCGCTTATTTCGAGGCAAACCTTCTTGACATTCAGGAATCCGATTTCTTTCCTAGAACTGTTCCGGTTCTTTTTCCTTCTCCTTGACCTTCCTTTGTAACTCCTCCTTCTCCTCCACCATCTCTTCCTTCTACTTCGCACCGTCACCACCTAGACCTTCTCTACCTACATCTGTCCTATCTCCTTCGCCACCAGCACCACCACCACCACCTTCAACTTCAATTCTGACTCCGGCCCAACTTCCAACGAGTCATGACATACCAACTCCGACTTCAGCTTCTTCAACTCGCAATTGCACAAATCACAGTTCGCGAATTCCTGTTTCGACGCTTAAGTCTTCTTCTTCTTCGCTCGATACTACTGTTTCTGATCCATGGTTGCCTGTATCTTCGCAACCACAGTCTTCTTTAACTCAGACCTCACGTCGTTCTGCCCTGGCTCCTTCGGAGGCTATAGGTAGAACGCGCAGATGCCGTCAGGTACGTTGGCCAAGGCAGTACCTTGACTAACTACCTCACGGCCTCCTGCTCTAGGAGGGGGATCATGTGCCAATTGCGGTGACTCTATATTTTACGGCTTTTCGATCGTTTTCAGTACTATTGTGTTGGCAATCCTGCGACGAGCAAGCCTACTTTTTACCGGCTAAAGATCGATTAGATGTGCTCTGCTTTGCATCTTGCAACTTACCTTTTTTTACTAATTGTAAAGTGATTTTGAAAGATGTGGGACCCTTGTACTTTCCATGTACTGTCCGTACACTTCCGGATGCTTTCCGTATACTTTGTATATCTGCCACCTGATACCCACTTGCTATTATTACATATCAGTAAAGTTTATTTTGGAGAAGAATTTTTACTTGTGGACTTTCATAATACCCTAAAAGTCCAGCTTCCACTACACTCACACCAGAAGTGCAGCGGTGTATCCCACCAACAAACACCTCAAGTTACTTCAATGTCTATAGTTTTTTTGCAATGTTATTAGTTCTGAAAACTGGGATGGATTAATACGAATCAAGAAACATAGAAGATCTCTCTTTTCTATAAACTTTATTTGATTCTTCACTCTTGCAGAAGAGAATATATATATATATATATATATATATATATATATATATATATATATATATATATATATATATATATATATATATATATATATATATATATATATATATATATATATATATATATATATATATATATATATATATATATATATATATATTATAAATATATGTTATAAATATATATTATATAAATATATATTATATAAATATATATTATATTATATTATATATATATATATATATATATATATATATATATATATATATATATATATATTTATAACCATATATAGATATATAAATATATATATATATATATATATATATAAATATATATATATATATATATATATATATATGTATATATATATATATATATATATATATATATATATATATATATATATATATATATATATATATATATATATATATATATATTCTTTGACCACCAGAGGAGATTTCACCCGAAAACCGACCAATGAAATCCTCGTCATATAAAGATAATAACAAATTTTTCAACTTTGATAAAGAAGAAAAAAAGACGCATTTACATAAAAAAAAACTATAGCTTCACTATTTTATAAAAATAAAATAATTAAAATTTTATTTTTATTTTTTGGCGTTTATTTGTGTTATTTAACCAACATAAATAAAATAATATTGAGCAATAAAGTGATACTAATACCCCCCCCCCCCTTATCTTTCAATCAAATTTTAAAATATAAAATAAAGAGAGAAAATATATATTATTCCATAATATATATATTAGTATTATATATATATCTTTATATATATTAAATAAGATTTTAATAAATATATATAGATATATATATATTTTATAAAAATACTATATATATATATATACTATAGCTATATATATATATATAATTTATATATATATAGTTATATATATTATATATATATATATATATATTTAAGACAATATCTGCTAAGAAAAATGGGGGGGAAATCGATTCAAATGGCAATTGAGAAAGGGTTGGGTTCTCTGCATGAAATGCATGAATGGATCATTTCTTTAGAATTGAAACATCAAAGGAAACGATGAAGCTAATGTATTTGTCCACTTTCGCATACATAATTATCAACATATATAATTATATATATATATTAGTATAGTAAGCTATAGATATATATATTGAGTATATATATATATATATATATATATATATATATATCATAATATTGAGTAGTATATTTATATATATATATATTAATATATATTATACTTATATATACCGTAAATATATATAAGAGATATAATTTAGTGATTTATATTTATTTTATAAAAAAATACTATTTGGTCGATATATCGAATATATATAATATTATATATAATATATATATATATATATATATTATATAGTTAGTATATAGTATATATATATATATTATATTATATATTAATATCCTATTATTAATATATATAAATCATTATAATATATAGTACTAATAGGAACATGCGGAGTAGGTATAAGTCTTGACTAGCTATATATAGTATTTATATAATAATATATATATACTTATTATAAATATACTATATATATATATATATATATACTATATAATATATATATATTATATATATATATATATATATTATAATATAATATATATATTATATATATATATATATATATATCTTTTGTGTATATATATAATATATTATATATACTATTATTATACTGATATATAATAGTGTGATTAATAGATATATATATGATATATATATATTATAATTAGTATAGTATATATATATATATAGTATATAATTATATCCATACATATAGTATATATATATATAGGTATATAATACTAATTATATAATATTATAGATTATATATAGATGGATTGAGAGAAGGGAATGGAAAGGGGAGAATATGTTCCAATGTCGTTTTTAGCTTCACAGATTAAGATTTCTTCATGATTATTTATTTTCAGGTTGTGTTTTGTTTTGTTCGTTGCATATGCATCGTAACTGATTGGAATCACGTTATTAATATCGCCCGCAGTGCGTCCTTACATTATTAAAATTATACTTTCTGTGGCCGGTTTTTAAAAAGGGTTAATGCCAAAATTTGGAGAAATATGAGGAAGTACATTTTTGTAATGTTTGAAAACTTAACTTTCAATAGTAGAACGTTCAATTTCATCTTTAATAAACTATAATAACGATGAAATACCGATTTTAAAAGTGACAGAACATTGTGCTGATTACAGTAAAAAAAAAAAAATATTTGCTCTCCTGAAAAATGACGTTTTTATGCTTTGGGCCTTTTACCACACAGCCAAAGAATTATGTAATGTATAAAGAATACTTTTCTAACTATGGTAACCTAAATAGACAAATTTTAACTTTTATTCCCAGATTTAATTAAGAAACACAACCTGATAAAATAATCAATATCATACAAGGCCAAATTTTAACTTTTATTCCCAGATTTAACTAAGAAATCACAACCTGATAAAATAATCAATAGCATACATAACCTCAAATAAACAATTTAAAAACTTTTCATAGTTTATACTGCAGTGATTATGATCAATAATCTTGGAAGCAAAAATCTATTGAATTTGTTTAGAAAAATAAAATAAAAAATAAAAATCTATTTCATGTACACGCAAAAATGTTAGGCAAATTAAACGCAATTTTTCAGGGATTGAAAACCAAAAAATAAATAATGTATAGTTACTTAACAGCCAATTGTCGAATGAGAAGAAAAGGAATTAATAATTGATTAAATATGTAGTGTTTTTATTTCTTTGGTTCTTTTTTGCATTACTTTTCAAAAAGGATCTCACCAAAGAAGAGCCGTCCCTCCAGGCAGACAAATTAATGCCTTTCAGCCCACAACGACCTCATGGCAAGTAAACCACTTGTCGAGAAAGATCATGATACTCTTTC
Organism: Trachelipus rathkii; assembly: GCA_015478945.1. Lineage (NCBI taxonomy): Eukaryota > Metazoa > Arthropoda > Malacostraca > Isopoda > Trachelipodidae > Trachelipus > Trachelipus rathkii. The sequence goes on from JABUQX010068915.1 coordinate 39,731, forward strand.
TTAATCGTGGGGTCTACGAGTGGAGGTAACTTTCAAACAATGTTTCGTAAAGCAGGATATAAATTTAACAAGAATTTTATAGAGTTTAAACTTTCACACCTGACCTAATGAAATTTAAATAAACCGTAGTAGAATAAAGGCACCATAAATATTTTAGGTTAGGTAGACCTAAACTTTACCCTCTTTCAGCGTTACACCCCCATTAGGCCTAAGCCCTGTTTATGGTCAAATATTTTTCATACCCAAAAATCATGAGGAACTTTTATTCTTTAATTGAAGCTATTGCATTTTGCTTCTGCTTTTATGTTGATTAAGTTTTTTACAAAAATCCTAAATTTAGTCTGGATATATATACATATATGGTTATATATATATAATATATATATATTAAATATATAGTATTAGTATTATATTATATATTATATTACAATGAATATAGCGAATATTTAAGAATATTATTACATATAGTATATAGTTATATTAATTTATAATTATATATGATATTATATATATATAATATAATAATATATATATAGTAATATATATATAAGTACGTAAGTATATATATATATATAATATAATATATATACGATCATACATTAAACTGAAATTAAGTGTGATTATATATATATATATATAATATATAGTATAAGTTATTATATATCCATATATAGTGATTAGTATATATAGGGTAATTATATAATATACGTACTACTCCTAATATATAATTATATGTATATTAATATAGCCAGTAGGAGGCGTATTGGATTTGGAAGTTGCATAATAAAGCGGTTACGGTAGTGATGGTATAGTATAGTCAAAGGCTCGGTCAGAATTTTACAGGTAGTGGTACTTAGTACATGACAGAATTGTTTTTGAGAGTCAAGAAGATATATTCGATTGCACCTTAAGTATATATCATAACTCATATTTATATATATATATATATATATATATATATATATATATATATATTATAATATATTATAATATATAATACTATAGTAATATTATTAGTATAGAGAGAGTGATGAATCAGTAATTGTGTTGCTAGGTTATTAGTAGGTTATTATTATTATATTATTGTAAGCTCAAACAGCTTTTGTTCCGCTTGAGCGGTAAGTGGTGTAGCCGTACATGCTCGCTCTTATTCCACTTCCTCATCTCGCCCTCTACCCACCTCGCCCCTCGCACCCCTCTATCCTCGCCAACATACCTACCCTCTTCCTCCGCCTATGCCCTCCCTCGCTCCATGCATCTCTGATATTTCATCATGACCTCGCTTCTTAGGAGTCTCCCGCTTCCTCTCCTCCTATCCCCATGCCGCCTCCCAAACCTCTTCTAACCAACTCTTGCTCCTCCATTCTCACTCACAAATTTGCCACTGCTTCATTGGTTTGTATGTTGATATTATCCATACATGCTTAAACATTCCCTTCTCAGCTCTTCCCACCAGACCTTCCTCCATCACACCTCTCCCTCAACCATCGCCTATCCTAATCCTCTCCTTCTGGCTAACCCGAAGACCCTTCTGCAACCCCTTCATCCACTCAAATACTTCCAACTTTTTCGTGGACCTAGCATTTCACGCCCGCACTTTTTCCTCGTCACAGTGGAATGTAACTACAGATTTTTTTTAAACATACTTATCTTAACTTTCTTGTGAGTAGATCCCTCCGCCTTTCGCAATATTTTCTCTCACAGACACTCAAGCCCCTATTCTCGTAGTATCACTCGCTATTCTATGTTCTAATCTCCTCCTTCATCCCTGCCCCCTTACCCAAATCCATCCCTAAATATCTAACAATCTTTACTTCTTCCAATACTACCAGCCCCCTACTCTAACTCTACTCCCTCCCACGTCCTCATTTCTGCCTCCTCAAACACTAACCTTTTACTACTTACCTTTGGATTTATTTTAAGCCCTTTTGTCCACACACGTCTCTCAAACTGCCCTCACCAGTACCTCAGCCGCTTCCCGGCGTTACTCGCCAGCTAGGGGCAGTATACGCGCAAGAGTAATCATGTTCAGCGTTCACCCTTCTATCATTCGCCATTCATTAAACCATTCCACCCCGCTCCCTCCTCACCATTCCTCTGCAACACCCTTCCATAAACAAATTGAATATCCAGGCGACATTACACACCCTGCCTCAATCTCACCACACACGTCCCAAACAAATCTCACTCTACCCCTCCTAACACTTGCTCACGACAGGGCGTAGAATACATTCTACTACATAAAAGCTCCTTAATACCGTTCCTAAATTACGCCCACACATGTTCTTCGTTGCTATGCGTTGCACGAGTGTGACGCTATTTCAATCTAATCATATGCTTTTGTTTTAAATATAAAAACATATCCATACACTTTCGCTCTTTCTCTTCAATACTTTTCTCGCACAAGCATCTTTAGTGTGAAGCACTTGTCGACCACAATGTGATATTAGTCGATCCGCTCTCTCCCTAAATCCTCTTGTTCTTTCCCCCATTCTCGCCTCCGTTAACACCTCTTACTCTCTCAATCAGTCATTCCTTCGCCCGTACACTTTCCTAGCCAATACAACTTAAAAGGACTATATACCTTTCATATAGCATTTTCCACCTTCCATCCCTATCACAGTCCTTTCCACCTTATATCAGGGGATACCAAACATGCCATCCTCCCATCTGTGTAAGCTTACACGCTTCTCTCTCCAACATGATGTTATATAACTATGCAGCCTTGCCCTCGCACGCCTATACCTCCCTTCTGCCATTTCCATTCTCCTCAACCCATCCAGACCTGCGGACTTCCTTTTTTTCCTTTATTAGGCGCTAATAATTTCCTCCATTTGGTATTTAAATTCGTTCGCCCTCGAACGCTCGACGCCGGAGAGGCAGGCATGGCTGCCCATTCTTCGCATTCTTCCTTCGCCCACTTTGTTTCAAATCGAAATCTTCTACTAGGAATTTATCCTTCTTCGCCGTTTCTCTTCTGCAACGTCTACTGTTCTACATCGTCAAATCCCATCTCCTCCATAATCGCTCGTCGTCCCCGAACGCCTCTCTTCCTGCTTGCTTTTTTTATAACGCGTTTTCGCAGGAACTGGTTACTCCCCGATTCAAAATTTTCCGTCACTTTTCTACACGCATTCCTTTTGCTGCTTCTCTTCGTGGCCTCAGTCCAGCCAGGACACCGCCTCTTTTGCTTCACATACTGCTATACCCCTTGGCTAATTACCTGCAGCTTAATCTTCTCCACCTACCTCGCCAACCAATTTCACTCTAGAGCCTGCCTTTCTTTCCTTTTCAACACCTCAGCCTGTCACGTCCATCACATGTCCACCGATTCACAGTCCGCTTGCTCCTTCTGCTTTGCACCGCACACCTTTTTATTTTCAAATACTCCTCTCCAACTGAAATAAAAATTTGTTGCTCCTCTTTCCACTCCCCACTCCACCTCCCGTCAACTTCTCCGGTCCCTCTCACGTTTCTCCACCGTGTCCTCCATACCTCTCTAACTCTCTTGCATTACTATCGTCTCCATCATTTTTCCTACCTTTATCACTTCCCTCTCTTCTTTTCTCCCCTTCTTTCCCTCACCGTCATCGCTGGTCTCCTACAACGTGTGTAACCCTTATTCCTGGGCAATCACAATAGTGAGTCCGATATCCCGCTGCTCCCCGCCTCCGTCTAAATCACATTTACATTAATAATGCTACCTCTATCTTTCGCCATTTACACACCACATAATTTCTAGGTATCGCCTTCCCTCGCGTATTATTCTCTACTACTTTCCAGCTTCCATGTATAGATTATGATTGATGCATTGTATTTTTTGAACACACGTATTCCCCACACTCATGCCTTCTTTCGAATCCATAATCTATCAGCACTTCTTCTCCATTACTCATTTCCTCTCCCCTACCCCGAAGTGAGGTCATAGTTATTCTTCCTAACGCATCCTTCCCTTCCCCTCCTCGGCATTCAGAGAAGAGATCTCCACAATTAGATAAATTTTTATCATTTTACCCAGCAAACTTTCCCAATCACTCATGTCACATTCTCCTACCACACACTCCTGCTCTCGCTCGTCCTCACTCCTCTGCTCGTCCAGTTCAGTGGCTGGTGCAGATATGATGCAGCATTAATTAACACCCACTATTTCCCCTCCGAATTTTCACACTTAACCGCACATTATGCCTAGGAACTCGACCTGTTTGACAGCTAATTTCACGCAGCTTTGTTTCGCACATTCTCTTTCCTTCAATAATATTCCTACCAGCGCCTCCCGATCGCCCTGCAGCTACTCTCTCGCTCACCAGCCCCAGGATACCATCACCCTTGTATTTTCGCGAAAATCGACACTCCCGTCTATTCCTGGCATACTTCAGCTTTCTGTATCCTAACACATCCAAGCTTTTTTTTCACTCAACATCAAAGACGTCCACTTCGCTCTCTCTTTCCAAAGTCCACGGTCGTTTACCCCTCTCACACATTTCATACACCTTATGGCACCCTAGATTCTGCGACTCTCCGCTCCCCAATCGCTCTTTTCTCCTACTCTCTCTCCATTATATGAACTCAGATCAAGGCTGTAATACGCTTTACAGGGCACGCCTCCACCTTAGGTGGCTTCCAACTCCTACGGGCTACTACCACCAGAGAGTCTGCGCTGGTGCTACGAGACGAGAGTCGGAATACCACAATAACATGAACAAGACCACAGTTTAAAATAATATACAAACCTAGTCACAACAATAAAAATAGTATTAAAATTAATATATAACAAGAAATGCTTAAATATAAGTCGACGGACTACACTAAATAATAAAACGTAAAACAAGGTTAAAAATAATATATATATAAGAGCGTTAAACCTATACTGATGATAGGTAATTATTATATATTGTAGTTTTTGTTTTTTCTATTAGCAAATTTACCCGTTTAAACTCTATCTATTCCATTAAAATCGCCTTATGTTAGTGTCGATTTAAAATTCCCCACACATCAAAATCCCCCATATAAACATATGAAGAGCTATACTACAGAATATTGGAAAGAAAAAAAAAGAAAGAAAAAAATAAAAAAAAAAATGAAAGCAGAAAGAAAAAAAAAAACCCGGAGTGCGATGTCTAATATGGTTAGTAGAATAGATGAGTTTTAGCATGGTTAAATAAATTTCTATTAAATGCTCATATATATCCGAGTCAACAATAGAGAACGGCATGGCATCGTAGCAACCTTTAATTAGACGACAAAAATTAGGCAATCTAAACACACATCGATGAAGGTTTATTAGATCGCTCTCGATCGCTAATTATTATACAAGCTCACAGTATGCAAATTTGGTTGTAGTTACAGATACTTATACTAGAGACAATGTTATTAGGGTAATAACACAGCCAAATTTGAGACGCTATTCCGAAGGCTTTAAATGATATAATAGTGATATTAATCGTAACTATAACATAGATGCATATGGATCTATATAATAGATATAGAGATATATATATAGATTATTAGATGTTTTTGTAATATGTCTATCTTAAGTGTTCATATAATTACCAATAATACGTATAATAATATATAATCTATATATTTTCTTATACGTTGTCGTAAATGAAGCTATCAGTCATTAGAGATAGGCAAAGTTTTCGTTAACATTCGAACCCGAATACTCTCCCACAAAGAGTAAGTTAAAATAGCTAGATTACTGCAGAAATTGTTTCTTTTAATCTAGCAACGCACTAGTCTGATTGTGTATATTTATTAGTTTTGATTATTATCTAATTATGAATATTTTATTATTATTGATTATAATTATTATTATTATTGTTATTATTATTTAGTTTAATTATTTTATTGATTATTAAGTATTTATTAAAATTATATTATGCATTATTATATTATTATTCTAGTTGTTTATGTATAGTTAGTTTTTTTTTTATTTTTTTTATTTTTTATGGGCAAGCGATTAGCGCGTTCGGAAGAAATAAGATAGGACAATATGAAAGTAATTGATGGTATCTCCCGACAAGCTGTAGTAATTCTGTTAATTAATTCGAGTAGTAATACGTTATCCCTCGCGCCTCTTAAATAATAATCATTATATACTATATATATAATTAGATATAATAATACTGATATATATATATAGTAGTATATATATATATATAATAGGAGTAGTATATATCTACTACTTATATATATAAGTATAATATAATATATATATAAGTAAGACTATATATATATATATATTACTATATATAGTATTAGTAGTATGAAAATATTATATCTAAGTAACTCGAAACGTTCGCCTCAAGAATCTGAGACATTAATATATACGCTACACAAATATATATTAGTAATAGTATGTGTTATTGACTATACTAAATTTTAAATGTTAAGCCAACACTGATCATTGAAAGACTATCAATGGACAAACTTACATCAAATCATTTCTTTTTTTAATTAATTTTTTAACAATAAAAATACCTTGATGGAAAAAAGAATATGTTGCAATGGAAATAATTCTGTTTTTCGGTTTAATAGATTTATTTCAAGCTTCATCTTTATTTAAACGATTTGTAATAATGTGGTTTAAAATTAACGTAATGACGCACATGCTCTTAAAAACTATAATGCCTACTTATATTGTAAATTTAATTGAATCATATCATACATTGAGCAATATGTCATATAAAATAAGAAGGAAAAGATGAGGAATTTGGTTTTGCAGAATGATATTTCATTCGTTTTTATTTCTACTTCTGACACTCCTTTTTCTCACTAGCTCAATGACTGTGCATAGCTAAATATTTTTACTTTGATTAACCTCCTTTTATCTTACAGATAGAAATGAAAAAACTTTTGTTTTTATATATTAA
>JABUQX010068916.1:0-37500 GCA_015478945.1 Trachelipus rathkii
CAGAGTAGAAGGAAATTCAAATGAATCTTTAATTATTATAATTGTGACTAAAGTAGTTGATTTTCTGTTAAATCTTTTTTAAAATCAGTTTCTTACTTTCATATCAAAATTCTAATAATTTATTACTTACCATTTAAATTATTTTATAACAAAGATTAAAAAATACTGGTAGGAGCTACCTACTCCTACACCTATGTATTACGCCCTGAATATATATATATATAATATATATATATATATAATATATATATTATATATCAATATATATAAATATACTATTATATATATATATATAATACAACTCATAGTAAATCTGTCTACTAAACCACACTTATCCTGAACCTAGACTCTAAAAGGCCGACAGACCTAAACCTAAATTATCGTCGTTGCCCAAATAAAGGAGACCTAAACCTGATTTATGTCGTTGGCCAAATACAGGAACCAACCTTAGATCTGATTGGTGTGCCGAACACGTACCTAAGCCTAGATAAATGTTTTAAATAAAAATACTAATATTTAAATTTATCCTTTTAATGATGAATAAAAATAATACAAGACAGGAGAACAAAACCCCTTTTGAGCCCGAGAATTTGACGAAGCAAGTTACCGATAATACAACAATACTCTATCATATATAATAATATATATATATATATATAGAATATATATAATTAATATATATAACACTATATTATATTATATATAATATTACTATAATTATATGTTATATTACGTACGTACTTTTAAATCTTGCACTCCTTCAAGATAACAAGATTCATTAAAGTTATTTTTGATCCTTAACGGGAAAATTGTAGGGAATACAATTTTTCTTCTAATTACTAACTTCTTGATATTGCATACGGTAATTAAATATTTTCTGGACCAATGTATTCATTAATACACAAAAGAAACATTATAACATAAATAATTCACAACTTACACAAGCAACATTTCTTAAAAACAAGTTGACAATACAAAATTATCGCCTCAGCGGCAGGAAACGAAAAATCACTTGGCTACTGTGCAAGGCAATTTTCTTGAACTTACTTTCCCATAGACACATACTTACAGTATATGGAAAGTACGCAACTGAGGTGAATGTGAAATGTCTCAGGAAGCACCTGACGTCTCCTTAAACGTCTTAAAGCTTGGTTGGTGAGTAGTTAATTGGTCTTCCGAAAGTACACAATAAAATTAAATACGAAGAATATTAATGAACAGTGGAAGGTAAAAGTTGTGTTTTAAAGGTTATAGTTATATGAAAATTTTGTAAATTTGCAAAATGGAGAGAACCAGAATCGAGACATTCGAAAATAAACATGTAAAAATTAGGAAAAAGGGAAAGATCAAGTTCAGTGTATAATCGAATTCATGATAGGACTGTTAAATGAAAGGTGTAACGAAAAGTGGAATAGGAAGCCATAAGGTCGGCAAAGAGTTGTTTAGAACAAAATCTTGAGATAAAGAACTATTGATAGATTAAAGAGGAAAGGGTTTCAAGTTTGGAATAGTTGCTATAATTGTTACATAATATTACTGATTAGAAGATATTGAATCAGAAAGGGCTAATTTTAGAAACCCGCAATGGTGAAAGGCGCTCAGGACAAACTCTATGTTCCCAGCGCCACGGCAAAAGATTCACAGAAATCCCAGTTTAAGTAGAGAAGGAATTTGTAGGAAGACGCCATGCTACTCTTGAATCTTCAAGGCTGTTATTTGTTGATTGCAGTTTCAATTTTTAAAAATATCGGTAAACTATTGAGTTGCATTTGTGTAGTGAAGTGCGTGTGATTTGTGAGAGAAGAAACAAGGAGTGACATGTTGACACATAAAGAAGCAACCAATTCAAGCATTGAGTTGTCAAACAGCAATATTTCAGCTACAAATGCAACTACCATTGATATTACCAATGGTTTCGAAATTTAATGTCTTTGTTTTCACAGGATATAATATACTCTCAATTATATATATTTATATAATATATACTAAATAATATATATATAATATATTAATACTATCATATAATATATATTAATATATATATCATATATATATCTATATATATATAATAATAATATATATAATATATACTATAATATACTATATAAGTATATCGGAAAACCACTTGACCACTAGCCTTTTCGATATGAAGTAATAGAGCTATTAGTCTGAAACTTGGAATATAATCTAATATGATCAAGGACGGATCGTGTAAATTTCAAGCTGTAGAGTATATAGAGGGGGCACCCCGAGGGTGACGCGATATGCGCTACCGTCCTTTGTTGCTGATCTGAGTGGCAGCCGTAGGACCTAACAAGCGTATTATATTATATATAATTATAAATATAATATATTATATATATATATATAATATAATATAACTATATCATATATATATATATAAATATATATATATTATATATAATATATATAATATATATATATAATAAATAAATACATAATATAATAAATACATAAGTAGTTACGAACACTTGCACTACCACCCTTTTCGATATGATGGAATAGAGTTATAGGTCTTGAAACTTGGAATAATCTATATATCGGAAAGGGAATCCGGTTAAATTCTTCAGTCTGTAGATGTATATAAGGCGGGTCACCCCGAGGGTGGACGCCTGAATATTGCGCTTACGCCTTTGTTGCGTGATCTGATAGGCACGGTCATAGCGCCAACAAGCTTCGGCGACCGACATTTGGAGTCCCAAACAGCCGAAGGTCTGTTTACGAACAGCACAGGACTGAGCGCGTGTGCCGCATACCACAAACACATTATAATATATTATTATTATATACGTCGAAGAACAAGTGTTTCCGAGGAACACTTCTGAGTGTTTTTGAAGCCCTTCGCGTGTCTTCAGCATCGGCACGCACTGCACCGCACCGCACCGCACCCCACCCGCACCGCGCCGTAGCGCTCCGATTCCGACTCATCTCTGAAGTTTTTTTTCTTTTATATATTCATTTTATTATTATTATTATTACTTATTATTAATTCATTATCAATTATTATTATTATATTTATATATTATTATTCTTTGTTACTTATCATTCCACCGAGTTTCAATTTCTTCTATCTTCTTCGCATCCGGTTCCAAGCCAAAATACATCTACATGGGTTAGTATCGTATCTGGTTAATGGAGGAGTGTAGATGTGAGGTAACCTGTGTATCAACGCATAGTTACGTCCCCGCGGTTCCCAGGGGGACCCACCACCATTAAAAAAATTCGAAAGGTTCGTAATTGGCTGAAATTTGGTGAGAGGATTCAGAGTGTTGATTTCTAGAAAACTTGATATGTGAATCTGTTGAGTTGGCTCCGGCACCGGTGCTGGAGCCACTGCGGTGCCGATTAATAACATCGATTAACAAAACATAGTGCCTTATATATCGAGGTCAGAACTCGATATGATGTTATAAGTCGTTGTGTCTAGGACCCCCCATTGGGGGGTCCCGACTGAACAAACAATTTAGGCAAAAACAAAAAAAACAAAACGGAGGAATGAAAAAGATGAAGATATGGGAAGAAAAATGGGAAGGTAGAAGAATCGAGAACGAGGATAGGATGACAGCGCACAGGCTGGCTCCGCGTGCCGATATTAATATTTGTAATGATGCTATTGCTGTCCTTATCATAGTAGGGTCTGTGATTCGAAAATACATGGTTCAAACCACAAAAAAAATCTATTTTTTTAGTAGAACTTCAATTTACGTTTTACGTACCTAAAGCGTTAAATCCTAAATCAAACCAACATCCAACCAGCATCCGCCTCCCTCCGCCATCTTATCTATTGACTATTATAATCACATTGGGATCATTTTGGATAACCTACATAAATCAGTTCTTTATACACATCAAACATATTGTTACGTAACAAGTTCACTAATAGTACGGAGCAACGAAATTACCCAAAGACAAACTTAGCACATCTAAAACAGGAATAAACTGTTAACGGTAACAAAGTTCCATTACACCAGTAATAAACTTATCAGCATACCAAAGACCGATAACACTACACTTCTAACATATCGCTGTTATTTACATTAAGTAGTAATATTAACAAAAATTTACCATAACTGGTAATTATTCTACAGACCAATAGTATAACTCTCCGTTAACAAATCTTCACATTAAAAGCTACATGCTCAACTGAACTAGATATGACAACACACCAACACATACTATGAAAAAGGCATCAACATAACAAGGACCGCCTACACCAGTAAAATAACTAACATAGCATCAATACAACTTATTCACACTTTTCAACCATCTCACAAAAATGTAATTACTAACTAAATTTAACAAAAAATTTAGCATAACCTACCTACCTCATAATTACTATTGGTAAAGGAAACAAAGTAAAGTTCCTTCTGTAAAACAAACATGAACATAACAGACTAACACAAACAACCAGACGATAACAGCCTCATCACATGAGTCCTTACAACATCGATGTAAGTAAACAGTTCCTATTAATTATTTCATTAATGGTAAATTCCTTGAAATTATACAAAATATAATTATTAAAATATTTCATCTATCAAGACAAGATTCAATTGTTCTTTATATCTCTCTAAAAATTCAACATCCTTTAAAAGTGAAGTATAAATCCTTCGCAACACAACTTTTCGGCATATGTCGATTCAGCAGCACTCTTCTCTCATACAAGAGAGAAGTAAACTATCCAGCTAGATATTAATGCATCCTTACACTTTTATACGAAACCAATGTTTCGGTAAATATCATGATTACACTGTGCTAATTCGTTATGTCCTCAAGTATGTCAACATCGTAAGATTGATTAATTCGTTTTAACAATGCTGTAAATTTCAGATGTTCAACGTGAACTACACGACGCATAAGTCACACATCGATGGGTTTCCAATAGTTGCTTACATCAGGAGTTGGTTTCCACGACGAAGCACAACGTCTATTCTATTATACTCTCCACTGTCCCTCTGATAATTTTCCTACTCGCAACCATTGGAATCATTACCCTATCACCTGCAGGCCACATGTCAAATCTGATGAACATAACAAACATAAGGCTATTATTGACCTCGGCAGGAATACAAGCGAATGTATCCATCCATCAGGTTGACGATAAAATTTTATTAACACTGGGTATTACGAAGCTCCTCGTGAAGATATCACCAAAACAGACGCTGAACTGCGGGGAGATGTCAATACCAGTACAGCGAAAAAATGTCCTACTGAAAGAAATCGTATGCGTAAACAACAACTTATAGTAATGAATCTTTCTTCAACAATTCAGAAGAAAGAAAAAACACAGCACACGAACCATATCTTTCAAAAAGTATATACTACAAAACAACACAAACACACACACCACACACACAACAACAAACAACACAACAAACTACCGCATTTCTTTAGTAACATAATACAAAATATCATTATCCAACCAACATTCACTATTTTTCACAGATACACTCAACCAAGAACTAAGAATATAAGCACAGACAAACTAACAACCTTACGCAGATAACACAACTAACATTAACAAAGTCCATACTTAATAGCAAAATACTAGACAGCGTACCAAAACGTAAAGCCCTATTCACTCTTCACATATCTCTAACATACAAGTATTTTACTTAACAACTGATTCGTGCATTTAGCTATTCATCGGAAAAAATACGCAATGATCTCTACATTACCATTGATATACTAACATAACAAGGTTTTCATATTAAATACAATACATAGCTCATATGAAACAAAGAATAATGTATCAACGACAAACTAACTACACTTAAGCAAGAAAAAGTAATCTAACAAAGCTCCACACTTAACACCTGTAAGTGACACACATTGCATCAACCACGTAACCATATTCAACTTTTTACAAAGCATATCTCCATATTAACTAATTAAAAAATACGCATAGATATTCAATAGCAATCTGCCATATCACAGTAAACCACCAAATGTCAAACATAACAATTACCAAAATAAACCAAAATAACTAAACAACATCATTAATGGCACAACAAGCTTTGCGCATAAAGCACCCATATCAACCAACGAGATACAATGAAAAGGCAAATTACATACCTCCGCGTATGAAAATCAACTAAACATCCGAAAATCCCTACTTGTCAAAGGTAAAGAAGCTAATAGGTCACACAATACTCGATATGTTCCCACTTTTTCCACATATCAGCAACAGGTAAGCCGCATCATCTAACAAAATCCCTTAACAAAGTGACCAATCTATCCAAAGATACCAACATGAACTATGAATACACCATCTCATTCAACAGTTCAGTTGAGCATAAAACCAATCCTAGATATAAACATACATTAGCACAAGTCTTAGGCAAACTAAATACCGGGCAAAAACTAACCAGGCTTCACGGTTAAACATCACCATAACACTAAGTATCTACACTCATCTCTCAAACAAATCCATATAACATATGAAAGAGTTAACATAACCTACCTAACAAATAACATTATAATCCAGTAAACCCCTTCAAACCAACCCAGCCTGCCCCCACCCGGCCCACCCGCCTACAGACTAGTATCCCAAGCATATTCAAGTATTCATTTGGACAAAACATAAAAGAAAATAAGTATATTACTTAAACCAACGAATCATCTGCTTAAACCAACAAAGTTTTAGCATCAATAAAGCTAACAAATCATAACCGCGACTAGTAATATAATGTACAAATGCAACCTAACATACCTCACGTATGAATATCAGCTACTCCGTGAACAAACCCTGACTTGACAAGTATAAGAGCGAACAGTCACAACATACGCATAGTGTGCGCACTGGAGCACAAGAACAGGTGAAAAGCCAGTGATCACAAACCGTAACAATGACCAACGAGGCAAAACCACCACTGGAAGAGGAAGACACTCTCACAAAGCAACGCGCAACATCAGGACCTAGAAAAACAAACTTATAGACAAAAGACAACAGACAAACCTCGCGAAAGCCAACACCCACGAACACCCCGCCTTTCAAACCCCCGCCCAACAACAACCCCGAAGGTACGGCGTATTCATCACCATCTCCACTGTAAAGCTAAAACTATCGAAGCATAACGACTTAAACACACACATGAACCCAGCCCACGATATAGAACAGCCATCAAAATCAGTGTCAAAATGTTGAGTCACCCTTTATTCGATCACATAAGAACGAGAGGCAAGGAAATAAGACAAACTTTTTCACTATGTTTAATAAAACATTATAATCTTCCGTTCAATGAAGCTAAATACAGCTTATTTCTTTACATGAAAAATAAGATGAGCAAATCACAATAGAAAATTTAATTAGAAGATAATAGTTAGAAATAGAATTTGCCAAAATTAATCTACATGTAGTTAATCATAAGGGATTCACAGATGGATGTTGTGGAGTTAACTTCACGTTACTTGTAGAAGAATCTCTCGTGCTGAGAGAGGTAGCTGCTGAATACTCAAAAAACAATTATCCCATTAAAATGGAATGGTAAGTGTGACCTGAAGCATATATAAATGCCTTCAATCAATACTTACATCCATTTCGTTAAAAGGAACCAATTGTTTTGTTCAAATCCTTTCTAGAGGATATAAGGAACTATATCCCAACTTTTTTTGGGAGAATCTTCCCTAAGCTGGAGTCCATTTCCTATCATTCGGTCTCTTACGGTTTCTAACACATCATGCGTCAGTAATAAATAATAACACAGAATTACAATTATCTTACAAAAAAAACACTCATCATCAGAAAATTCTTTACTAACAATATCAGTGTTATTTCCACAGTTGTTAGTAATATTTAACATAAGGTACTTAAACTTACGAATAAACAGTTTTCACTTAACCACGAGTATTCTCTAAGCACCACATACCTTCCAGAGAAAAACCCAGGGGGTGAATGCGCACTTGATAAAGGTGTGAATCCATGCGAGGGGATCACCCTTGAAGCGGCGTGTAAGCGGGCTTTTGGGCCTCAGCCCCGAAGGTTTGCCCTAGACTTTCTTTGCTAATGCTACGTCTTTTCATAGTCAAATGATGTTATACTCCGACACTGAGTGAGCACTTGATTGAAGATAGGTCAATTCATTATGTTCAAGATGGATGAGGATTTGATAGATTGTCACCTTGTTTAAGGATTTGCTTAAGATAATAAGGGCTTTAAACCCTGTGCTAATATTGGCTCAAAGAAGCGGGAAACATATCGAGTACTTGTGTGACCTAAAGCCGCACGAAACAGACACACTCACGTATACACCATTATCAAGCAAAAAAGCCGCCACAATCGTAGCTACTTACCTTGCACAGTACCGAGGAATTTCTTCAGGATGTTTAGCTGTTATTCATACGTAGGTATGTTAGGTTTTGCATTTGTACATTATATTCCTAGTTCAGGTTATGATTTTGTTAGCTTTATTGACGCTAAAACTTTGTTTTGGTAAGCAGATATTCGTTGTTAAGTATATAACAGAAAACTTATTTTTATGTTAATGTTTGTCCAAAATGATACTTGAAATTATGACTTAACGAATAGTTCAAAGAATCAACAGGACGCGGTGGGACGGCGACATAGGGGCTGCAGGGAGAGGGCACGGATGGTTTTGATTTTACCTGGATTAATGAAAACTGCTTTTATTTCGTAAGTTAGGCTTACCGTTAATGTTAAATATTACTATGACAATGTGAAAATAAACACTGATTTGTTAGAGAAATGATGAGTTTTTGTAAAATTACTGTGTAACTGACGGATGATGGTGTGAAGTACAGGAAACCGTGGAGCCTAGACACGATACGTAAGGAGTTCTTGCTGGGCGGGTACAGGGTAATGTTAGGTTTGCCCATAGAATTTTGCTAATGTCTATGTTTAATAGGACGGGACAATTGATGTTGATGCTTCAATTGTGAGTAACACTTTGATGAAGATGGTGTTAGTTCATAGTTCAAATGTTGGTATCTTTGATAGGATTGGTCACTTTTGTAATGGGATTTTGTTTAGATGATGCGGGCTTTTTTACTGTTGGCTGATATGTGGAGAAAAAGGGAACATATGCGATATTGTGTGCCATTAGCTACTTACCTGTGACAAAGATATTGGAATTTTCAGAAGGATAGCTGATTATTCATACGCGAAGGTATGGTTAAGTTTGCCTTTTACATTTTATCATTCTTAGTTGCGGTTTAGAGTTTATGTAGCTTTATTGAACGCAAAGCTTTGTTGGTTAAGCATATATTCGAGGTAGTATATAAAGACTTTATTTTTGTGTTATGTTTGGATATAAAACTTTGTGTCGTTGATGATTTACCAATTATCGTTCGAGTTTGCTATGATAATTGGTCTAAGATATGATAAATCCTTGTAATAGTTATCGGTGGTTAATAAAATAAACGAAATGTGTAGATGAGATAGCAAAATGGATGAATAGGTTATCGTTGTATGCAATGTAGTTACTTTACAGGTGTTAAGTGTGGAGCTTTGTTAATCTTAACAGATAATTTTCGTGCTTAGGTTGTGTTAGTTTGTCGTTTACATTATTTTCTTAGTTCATAGATGCCATGTTAGCTATATTAATATGAAAAAACCTTTTATGTTAGCATATATTCAATGGTTTAGTATATAAAGAACTCATTTGCGCTATGTTTATCCGAAATGATAGTTGAAATTACTTAAATCAGTTGTTAATGTAAAATAACATTTGATATAAAATGTTATCTTTTGAAAAAGAGTTGAATAGGTTACGTTTGTGTATGCTGTGTTAGGTTACCTTACTGTTTATAAGTATGGAACTTTGTTATGTTAGCTGTTTATTCTACGTAAGGTCTGTTAGGTTTTGTCATTGTGCACTTATATTCTTAGTTCGGTAATGCTATGTTAGCTTTATTAATGCTGAAAACAATGTTACGTTAGCCATATATTCGTTTGGTTGGTATATAAAGAACTTATTTTTTTACTATGTTATTGTTGTTGTTGTTGTTGTTTTGTTGTTGTTTGTTGTTGTGTTGTTGTCGTTGTTGTTGTTGTTGGTTGTTGTTCGTTGTTGTTGTGTTGTTGTTGTTCTATAGAGAATATACCCTTTTTGAACTGATATGGTGTCGTTCGTGCGTTGTATTCTTGTTTACTTCTTCGTTGGTTGGTTGAAAGGAAAGAACTCATTACCTATAAAGTGTTGTTTTACGCATACGATTCCATTCAGTTAGATATTTTTTTGCTGTACTGGTACGATGACATTCTCCCCGCATCTCCACGTCTGTTGGTTGATATCTTCACGAGGAGCTTCGCTTATTTCCAACGTTGTGTCAATAAAATTTTATCGTTCAACCTGTTATGGATGCCGATACATTGCTTGTATTCTTGCCAGAGAGTCAAATAATAGACTTTTATTCGTTTGTGCTGATGGATTTCATCAAGATTTTTATCGACATCGCTGCTTGCTAGATGGCCGGAGGATAAGGGTTATGTTATCCAATGTTCGACGGAGTAGTGAAAATCTATCAGAGGGGGACATGTGAGAGGTTATAATAGACATAGACGTTGTGCTTCTCCGTCGTGTGACAATATTAAAACCCATGATGTACGCAACTACTGGAAACCATTCGATTGTGTGACCTTCTATCGCGTACGTGTATAGGCTTCACAGTTCGAACATCTGAAAATTTTACAGCATTGCTTAAAATAAAAAACGAAAATCTAACATCACTTCTGTAACGATGTCTGGACATACTTGAGGACCATAACACATATAGCACATGTGTATCTATGATATTTTACACCGAAACAGTGGTTTCCCGTATCATATACAAGTTGTACAGGAGCTGCATTAATAACTATCAGCCTGGATAAGTTTAACCTTCTTCTCTTGTATGCAGAGCAATGATGTCCTGCTGCTGAATCAAAATATATTACCGAAAAATGGTTTAGTGTTTGCTGAAGGCATTTATACCTACATCCTTTTAAGGGATGTTGAATCTTTAGAGAGATATATAGAACGTAACCCAACTTGAATCCTATGTTCTCTGATTAATGAATTAATATATTTAATATCAAACTATATTTATTATGTATTTAATTATGTTCTTACGTATTAGTTATAACGCTTTTTTCAATGAAAATTATATGTTATAAAATGATAACTTGTTTTACTTCCCTCGTAGTGTTCGATATTAAGGACTACATTGATGATGATGAGGGCTGTTTATTCGTCTGGGTTTTGTGTGTTAGGTATGTTTATGTTCATAGTTTAGCTTTACAGAAGGTAAAAAACTTTACTTTTGTTGTCTTTACCCAATAGGATTATGATGGTTAAAGTAAGGTGTTTATCTAAATTTTTTGTTTTAAATATTTACATTGTTATAGTAAAATTAACATTGTTATGTTAGAGACATGGTTGACAAAGTGTTGAATAAGTTACGTATTTGCATGCTATGTTCAGTTACTTTACTGGTGTTAAAGTGCGGTCCTTTGTTATGCTTGACTGCTTATTCATCGCTTAAGATGTGATAGGTTGTGTTGTACATGTATTTCTTTTAGTTCAGTTTGATGCATATGTTAGCGTTTATTAATGTGAAAAATTTTTGTTACGGTAGAGGCTATACTCATTGGTTCTGTATGATTAATTACACACGGTTATGGAAATTTTTGTTAAAATATTACAATTCTTAATGTAAATAACAGCGATATGTTAGAAAAGTGTAAGTAGGTTACGGTCTTTGTATGCTGTATTTAGTTACTTTACTGGTGGTAAGTTTGGAACGTTGTTAACGTTAACAGTTTAGTTCCTGTTTAAGATGTCGCTAAGTTTGTTCTTTGGGGGATTATATTCAACTAGTTCAGATCGCATAACTAGGTAAGCCTTTATTAATGGGAAACTTTGTTACGTCAACATATATTGTTTTATGTTTGTATATATAAAGAACCTGATTTTATGTTATGTTTATCCAAAAATGATACTCAAAATTTCACCTTAATCAATAGATCAATAGATCACAGAATGGTCAGGAGGGAGGCTGGATGCTGGTTGGAATGGTTTGAATTAGTGATTTACTGCTTTAGGGTATGTAAAAAACGTAAATTTTGTAAGTTATAAACATAAAAAGAATAAGAAATTTTATTTCTTGATGGTTCTGAAACCATTATTTTCGAAATCTACAGACCCAATAACATATTATAAGGACACCAACATATTGCTCATTACACAAATATTAATAAATCGGCACCGCACCGGAGCCCAGCACCTGTGCAGCTGTCAACTCCTACTTTCCTCCTTCCTCATTCTTCTTCCACCTTCCTCATTCTTCTTCCTTCCTCATTCATCTTTCATCCTTCTTCATTCCTCCTTTGTTTTTTTTTGTTTTTGCACTCTGTGCTCTTTTTTTTCAGTCGGGACCCCCTAATGGGGAGGTCCTAGACCCACCCTACACGCGACTTATACATCATTATTCGAGTTCTACTGACCTCGATAACCTCTTATAAGGACACCTACATTGTTGCTTATGACGACTGTTTTATTAACTCGGCAACCGCAGCTGGCTCCAGCACCTGGTTGCCGGAGCCAACTCCACAGATTCACATATCAAGTTTTTCTAGAAATTCAACTCTGAATCCTCTCACCAAATTTCAGCCAATTACGAACACTTCGATTTTTTAATGGTGGTGGGGTCCCCCTTCGGGAACCCGCGGGGACGTAACTTCGTATACAGTCAAGGTTACCTCACCATCTAACACGCCCTGCCCCAACATTTTAACCAGGATACGATTAACCCTAAACCCATGCTAGATGTATATTGAACTCTGAAACCGGATGCGAAGAAGAAAAACTCGGTGGGAAATAATAAACAAAAAATAATAATAATAAATAATAATAATAATAATATTAAATAATACATTTAATTAATTAATATAATAATAATAATAATAATAATAATAATAAGAAAAAAAACTTCAGAGGGAATGAGTTCGGATTCGGGAGCGTACGGCAGCGGGGTGCAAGGTGGGGTTGCTGTTGCGGGCGTGCGGTTTGCTGCAGTGCGGTGCGATGCTTGAAGACACGCAGAAGGGCTTAAAAAAACAACTCAAGAGTGTTTCCTCCGGAAACACTTCTTCGACGTAATAATAATATAATAATAATATGTGTTTGTGTATGCGCACACGCGCTCAGTCTGTGTCTGTCGGTCAAACAGGACCTTCGGTTCTGTTTGACCTCCAAATGGTCGGTTGCCCAAACGCTCGTTAGGCCTAAACTCATCCACTCAGATCACGCAACAAGGGCGTAAGCGCAATATCGGCGTCCACCTCGGGGGTGACCCCCCTCATATACATCCTACAGACTTGAAATTTACACGGATTCGTCCTTATCCCATATATAGGTTTATATTCCAGTTTCAGACCTATAATCTATTCCTCTATTGAAAAGGGGCTAGTGGTCAAAGTGTTCCGTAACTACTTATGTATTTATAATATATGTATTATATATATATATATATATATATATATATATATATATATAACTATATATCTATATATATATATATATATATTATATATATACTATATTTATATATATATCTATATAGTATTAACTATTATATATATTATATATATATATACATATATTATATACGCTTGTTAGGCCAATCGTGCCCGCTCAGATCACGCAACAAGGGCGTAAGGCAATATCGGCGTCCACCCTCGGGGGTGACGCCCCCTCTATATACATCCTACAGACTTGAAATTTACACGGATTCGTACCTTATCCCATATATAGATTATATTCCAGGTGTTTCAGACCTATACCTCTATTTCCTTCATATCGAAAAGGGTGCTAGGGTCAAAGTGTTCCGTAACTACTTATATATTATATATACTATTATATACTCATACTGGATGAGCACCGAGTTTTGAGTATAGGTGTTTAAATTTTATATATATATATTATATATTATATATATATTAACTAGTATGATATATATATATATATATTATTATTATATAATATATATATACTTTACTATATATAAATTGAGAGTATATTTGTCGCGCTCAGCAAAACAAAGAAACTTAATTTTGTCTTCAAAATTCAATGCCCTGTGAGCTGAAATATTTTGTTACACTCCAATGTTGAATGGTTTGTCCAATTTGCATTTCATTCAAACATAGTCACTCCTTGTTTCTTTCTTCACAAATCACACGCACTTCTACACAATCACTCAATAGTTTACATATTTTTTTAAATGACTGCATCAACAAATACAGCCTTGAAGAATTCAAGAGAGGCAGGCGTCTTCCTACAAAACTTCCTTCTCTCCCTTAAAACTGGGATTTTCTGTGATCTTTTTGCCGTGGCACTGGACATACTGAGAGTTTTCGACAAAGTCTGGCACAAAGGTTGGTTTCTAAATTTCTTTCTGATTCAATATCTTCTCTGATTTAATTTTATGTTTTTTTATAGCAGCTATTATAGACTTTTACAGCTTTCTCTTTAAATCTATCAATAGTTTCTTTACTCAAGATTTTGTTCTACAACTCTTATCCACACTTATGCTTCCTATTCCACTTTTCGTTACACCTTTCATTTAAACAGCCTATAATGAATTTCGAATTATAACAACTGACCTTTGATCTTTCCCTTATTTCTAATTTTTACATGTTTATTTTCAATGTCTCAGAAATTCGGTTCTCTCATTTATCAAATTTACAAAATTTTCCATATAACTATAACATCTTTAAAAACACAACTTTTACCTTCCACTGTTCATAATATTCTTCGTATTTAATTTTATTGTGATACTTTCGGAAGGACCATATTAACTATCTCACCAACCAAGCTTTTAAGACGTTAGGAAGACGTCAGGTGTTCTGAGACATCTTCACCTTTACCTTAGTTGCTTGCTTTCCATATACTGTAAGTATGTGTCTATGGGAACATAGCTCAAGAATTGCCTTTCACAGTAAGCCAAGTGAATTTTTCGTTTCATGCTGCCTGAGAAACGATAATTTTGTATTTGTCATACTTTGTTTTAAAAATGTTGCTTGTGTAAAGTTGTGAATTATTTAGTTATAATGTTTCTTTTGTGTATTATTGAATACATTGGTGACGAAAATAATTTATTACCGTTTATGCAATATCAAAAGTTAGTATTAGAAGAAAAAATTTGTATTCCCTACAATTTTCCGTTAAGATCAAAATTTAACTTTAATGTAAATCTTGCTTATCTTTGAAGGAGTGCAAAGATTTAAAAGTACGTAACGTAATATATATATATATATATATATATAATATATTATATATATATATATATATATATATATATATATATATATATATATATATATATATATATATATATACAAATTTAAATTTTGTATTATTCTTTCTGTTTATTTATTTCATTATTTATTAAACTTAAATATAGGTAATTTTTTATTTAAATCACAACATTATCTAGGTTAGGTTTACGTGTTCTGCACCACAATCAATCTAGGTTAGGATATCTTCTCGTTCTTGCGAACCCAACGACGATAACTCATAAGAGTTAGAGTCATCCAAATTTTGAAACGGGCAACGAGACGATAAACTTTAGGTATCTACGGTGCCCCTACTGTACGGCTTTTAAGGTATAGTTAGGATCTAAACGTGTGGTTAGGTAAGAACAGATTTACTACCTACTTACCTATACTACTAATATATATAATATAATACATACCTAATAAATTTTATATATTACATATACCTATACTCTAAATTTCAGTACAATATAAATATTATCACATATATCATATATACCTATATATAATCCATGGGGCGATCCCTACACTAGAGTTTAGCAGCGAGTAGGTAAGCTCCATACCCAATATTTTTTAATCTTTTTTTAATAAACAATAATTTAAATAGTAAAGTAAAATAAAATATTAGAATTTTATATGAAAGTGTAAAAAAGAAAACTGATTTAATAAAATAAATTTAAAGAAAAATCAAAAAATCTATGTCAATAATAAATATAACAATTATAATATATTAAACTTCACTTCTGGAAAATTTTCCTTACCTTACTCTGCTTCCTGAAAGAGTAAAATTGGAACAGCCAGGTGGGCGTCACGGGTCAGCAAGAATCTTTCATATTTCAATATTAAATATATAGGAAAAAGACCAGATGTTGCTGAGTGTAGTATACCTAGCTGTTGAGCGAAAAAATAAGCAATTTTCGCAGAGTACGAAACTCCTTGTACACAGATGAAATCAGATAACGAACAATCAGTGCTTGGCAACAAAGAACGCCAATTATCCGCCAGCCAATCTCTCATCTTCCTCCTCCCTACACATCTCCTTTCTCTCCTTCTCTCTCGTCTCTCTCCTCTCTCTCTCTCTCTGCTCTCCATAAATCTCTCACCCTCTCAATCATCCTCTATTAAATTCAATCTTCCTATTTATCTTTCATCATCTAAACTATCACCTCCTCATATCATACATCTATCATTATCAATGATACGATATTTCAATCATAATCGGTGCGGCAGACCTGAATCGAAGAATAACATATCGCTCTTACCATATATCTGCGTGTACTAATACAGCATATTGGAATAGAGGCAGTAAGGGTGTATAGTGCTTTATTGAATTTTAATAATTGTAACATTTTTAATAATTTAAGTGTTGTTTACCTTTAATTAATTAAAAATTAATTTATTTAAGATAATTTCTGGAAGGCCTTGTTAGGCTTTGCAGTCCAATCTGGATGGGAAGAAGTAACAGTCGCATGAAAAGTATTAAGTTATTCAAAAGGAACGTGAAAAAATTAAATCTATTTCCTTCGAAATAAATTAAGGACGCTATTGCAGTTAAGAGTTTTTTCGATACAAATAGTATAATATAGCTATAATACACAGTAAATCATAACAATCATATATATATAATTTATAAATAATATTTATATATAATATATATACTATATTTATTATATAATATATTATATAATAATATATTAAATTATTATACTATACTATATGACCCTATATAAAGTATATAATATACTCCCCTATATATTATATTATATATATATATATAATATTTATATATATATATATATAATATATATAATATATATATATATATATATATATAACTTTTGCCTCCCCAGTGTAATCTTCAAGGTTACGCCCACTTGATTATATATATAGTATATATATATAATATATATATATATATTATTATATACTATATATATATTTATATATACTATATATAATATAGTATATATATATATATAGTATATATATATATATATATATAGAGAGGAGAGAGAGAGAGAGAATTATATATATATATATATATATATATATATATATATATATATATATATATATATATAATATATATTATATATTATACAGAGCAGAGATATATACTATATCATATATATAATATATATATAATACTTATAATAAATCATACTATACCAAACTATACTATACTATACTATTCAGAGACGAGAAATATATAATATATACTTATATATTATATATATATATATATATAATATATATATATATAATAATATATTATATATATATATATATATAAAAATATACTGAGCTGCTTATATAATAATATCGAAGAAGCCTATCCTCATCCTCTCTCGTATATATACAAGTCGCGTTCTTCATTCGTACAACTTGTGGTCTAACCAAGCTGACATGTCTTGAGTTGGCATCAAGCTACCCACAGCCATGCTACTTAACAAAGCCAGTCGGCTTGGGTAGACACATGTACTTTAACGACACTGATTTTAAAATACAAACTTTTCCCTATATTATATATATTATATATATATATATATTATATACGTAATATATATCATAATTTAATATACTAGTTATATATTATAATATAATCGTAGAATCAATCATATCATAGGAACTCGTAATTTTAGATTCCTAACAGCAAACACATAGACATTGATTGAGATATTGAAATTTGTTACGTCTTGTTAAGGAAAGGGAATGGCAGGCGGGATGGTAGTGCAAGGGCGGCAAAGGGGGTGGGGGAAAAGGAGGGACGATGAAGATAAAAAATAAGAAAATCTTTTTTTTTAAATTAATTCTTCTTTTCTTTTTCAGTGTTAGATGTCCAAGGTCGATTGAATGTTCTTTAAAGACCACGAAATCTATTCGCCTTTGTATTATATTAAGGATTTTTTCCCCTTAACAGTGTAAGATAAACATATATATATTATATATATATATATATATTTATATATATAAAATATATATATAAATATATATATATATTATAATATATATATATATTATATATCATATATATATATATATTATATTATATGATATCTCGGTGAATTGCTCGAGTCCTTGAATTGTTACCGGTGAATTATTTCCTATTATCTATTTATCCGGTTCCCGTTTATAGGTAACCAATTTTTAATAATAAATAGGAAGACGAAGTGGTGAAAGCATTTTTATTCATTTTCAATTAAATTGGACGTTTCGAGTATTTCTCTGCCCTTCCTCAGAAAAAATATTAAAATCTAGAGAAAATGAAAATAAATTAAAATTACCTTAAAGAATATAACTACATTATAAAAATTAAATTAAATTAAAAGAACGAAACTGAAATATCAAAATACATTAAATGGTGGAAATAAAATCAAACTTAATTAAATTAAAATCACAAAGAATATGATAAACAAATGGAATAATTTATAATGAATCACACAAAATTTCAAGACTTCAATTAGCAGAAATTACAGTATTTGTATATAAATAGTTTATTGGTTAGGACATAGGTTGAACTATTGTTTATAAACATTTTTATTCATGGTATGCTAAATAGAAAGACAAAATAATTAAAATAATTAAAATAATAATTAATAATTATAACCAAAAACCGTATAAAATCTATAATAAAAAATAAAATCACAATCATAGGAATTAATTGGGAGTATGAGATTTATTGTGCTAAAATTGCTACATTATCGAATGGAGAAACTACACGAGTAGAATAACTTTGGAATAACGGAGAGTTGACTGAAACGCCCTGATGTTAATATACAACACGAGTTGTTCAATTTTTCTTAGCATTTATGCTGTATAAATTCCTCAGATGAGTAATGCATCCAGGAAGATCACCAACTTAACACTTTTTCTCAGTTAATGTGGGGTTATATATTATAAGAATAATAAATATCACAGTCATTGTTAGTATAATTATAAATAACTAACGAAGCACTTTAATATAATATAACCATTATAAACTAATAAGCTCCACACTAAAGTGATAAATAATCAAATCAGTCTCGCTATACTTATTTATAAAAAAGTATATACTATATCTAACTACTATATGATAATACTAGTTTGAAGCACCGGCAAAAAATCTCTCATATATATTGAGATAATTCAATTATATATATATACTTTATATATTATATATATAACTTAAAGGAAAAATAAATACATAATATTTATTATACTGAATACTGATATCTCGCTATACTATATAATAGGTTAATAATGATCATTTAATAAAGGAAATAAGAATCAACATTAAATAATTCACCTTAATATCATTTATATATGCACGTGAGTGAATTATAAGCTTATACTTATAAATCTACCATTATACGTAATAATCATATAGCTATGTCTCTTCTGTAATCCAGTAGCACTATTTATTAGTATTCGAATTGTGTAAATATATCAAATATGGCTTCGTTTTTTTCAATACAGTCATTACTTACGAAATGAAGTATGTTAGATTTATTATGTATCTCACTACTGATAATACGTTATGTTATTATTCTAATGCTTTTATTCTACTTACTTTACGCTAAATATATACTTATTAATCCGATATATATAATAATAACAATTTCAACCATATACACTGCAATAAAAGAAAATTATTTGTTATTTTTATATTTTCATACTAAATTTTTTTTGTATAATATATAATATAGTCGTTATATATATGGTCTATATATTCTATTATCAAGAACAATCCAGATTCTGAGTATATCCTGGTACTAAATACTCGAATAATTAAGACGTAAGAAAATATATATATTATATCATTATAATATATATATATAATAATAAATTTTTAATATTATTCATCAGCTATATATATATATATACCTCATACATAATTATTAGGTGGATAGTAGTATAAGTGAGTAGAAGTGCATATATATTATTATATAAATATAATAATAGATAGATATATTCTACTATACTCACTATAGTTAATATATCTCCAGTATTCATAACCTTATACTATAACCTATTAAATACCTATATAATTTTACGTAGATAAGGTCCTATCTTATTCTCAACATATCATTTACATATTTAGCTACTAGACTCAATTTTATATATACACTAACTCATATATACTGAATTTGTGCCTTACAAGCAGCTAAATATACACAGTATAGGGTAAAAGGTATATCATAATAGCCTGTTCAAAACAATAATATAGTAGTTATAAGCATTATTTCGATATCTAGTAGCCTATAGTACTCTAGATCCATTATTATCGGTATAAAATATGAGGTAGTTTAAAATATAATATAATATATACTCATACTCAAGTGAGATATATATACAACTATACAAAGTAGTTACTATATATATTACTAACGGTCAAAATATATATATATAATTCTCAAAGTTAATTGTGCAATATATATACAGGCACATATAATATATATATATTATATATAATAACTTTAGTTCTTTAATTACTTAATATACTATAATTATTAAATATTTATAATAAATACATAAAATATATTTATACTCCATAATACCATATTATATAGTTAGTATATAATACGTGAAAACCAGGTTACATATTATATATATTATATATATATATATATTTATATATATATATATATACATATTTATAGAATATTATTATAATATAATATTATAGTATATAATATGACAAGTTTAATATATAATTTATAACCTAGAATGAAATTATTACATAATATATATAATATATATAGGTCAAACTCTATACAAAATCTAGGCAAGTAACAGATAGATACACTATACTATATATAGTATATAAAGATTTGAGGTCAATATATGTTTATAAATAATAAATTATAAGGTGATGCATGATTACCATGTAGTATTTAGTTGATATGCTGATTGAGATTGTGTATGATGAACTGGTTTTGTTAGTTTTTCGTTATTATATTCATTATAATAATAATAGTTCAGAGACAAGGCGTACAGTATATTATAGTATATATATATATATATAATATATATATAATATAATATAATATACTAAATTAAATATATTTATAAATATATTATATTATATATAATGTGTGTTTTCTTTAGTTTGAGTTTTACTTATTATTTAGCACTATACCTATATATCACTAGATAATACCTAGTAGGTTCCATATATATAATATATATATATATATCTATAACTAATAGATCATAAGGGTTCGCAGGTTGAATAATTTCGCATACACCTCGATATACTATTGGATATATATAAGAGACCTATACTTAAATATCATTATCGTAAAACTAAATAATACTGCAACAAGTAACATGCTCGCTGTAAAAGAAGAAAAATCTTTGAGCACAAAATGATTGCGCACATGCAATTGCTCTCGTGCCACTATAGGCTTCTCTACACCAATAGTATAACGAGCACACACCAATCCATCGTAGAACTTTCATTAGCATTCATCAAACAGGTATACATTAGAACACACAACTATTCAGGAAAAGGCAAATTGCTTTGAAATAGAATCTAAATCCCAAGAAATATACCGAGTTTTACCAAGCGTATATCATTTGTGCAGTTGAAATGTACCATTGATTCTGTTATTGATATATAAGGCGTATTCTTAAACAAATCTAGAGTGGGTACTATCGTAAATTTCTCTTATAATTTCACAGTCAATTTCTCAACTAATTAGCAAAGAGGCCAAAAACCAAGTAGGTTATTTTACATTCTTTATGTGTTTTTTTTTGTGTTTTTTCTCTCTCTCTCTCAATATCAATATTTAACTTTCCAAAAAAAAAAAAAATAAAAAAAAAAAGTCACAAAAAAATTTAGCCAAACGTTTTCATTAAAGATTTGTTAGGTAAAGTTATGCCTAGAAATTGTGGTCCTTTTCAAAAATTTTTTCTCACGGCAACTCTGAATTGTGCAATATTCATTAAAACGAATGCAAAAAGCTTATACGACCTTCTATTATTTCGCAGGCATCTCCACATTCGCTGACGGAAGAAATTATTTAAAGAAATAAGCAATTGAAATACATGCATATGTACAATATAGAACATTAAAATTTCGGGTACAGAACAATGAATGGCGAGTTAGAACCACCATAAAATCGTCGTCCTAAGCTCCAAAGACTTATAGGTTATGGTAGCTTTGAATGGGTGTTAGAATTAAGGATGGAAACAAAACGCTAACAGTGGATTGGAATAAGGCGATACGGGATAAAATTGTAAAAGCAGTAAAATATTCTTTTAAAAACTCTTAGAGAGAGTACATATATATATATTATATAATATATATATATATATATATATATATCTTATATATATATATATATATATTACTATATATCTATAATTTACCAAGCCAGGTTAGAATCGGAGAGCAGACAGTACCACTAGTGACTTTGATGTAAAGTCCGCGCACTGCTCTGGTTCACGCATGCGATACACATAAAGGCTCTTCCGCTCTTTTGTTCCGCACCTTTTTGAAAGTTAAAAGTAAAAGTGGTACATTGCACTTAATGCATATTCTTTGCATTGTTAGAATAAAAGAACATACATAATTTATTTTAATGCATTTATAAACCCTAATTATATTCCTTTTAGTCTCACAACTCTATTGGTCCTTTATTAATAATTTCACACTTCCCAAGACTTCAAAATCTTAACCTCCGATCATGGTAACCATTACATAATGAATAACATAAATTCATTTATAGTACTCAGATTGTACTTTATATATACCCCTTCACTTCTCTATAATTTAATAAATTATACTGGATTTAAATAATGTACTATACTCAGAGCCATATCCTACCAATGCGATTCTGTTAAAACCCATATATAATATTATATACATATAGTATATATATATCACGTATCTAATAATATATTATATAATACCTCACGCTTAAAATATTAGATATAAATCGATGGAGGATACACCTACTCCCTTATATTTTATATCGGCTTAAATAAACGGTATAGGCTAATATTTATATATATCATATATAAAAAATAGTCATCAAACTATACTGAACAGAATAGGGTATAAGTAGTCAAATATTTGTTACAAACTACAAGCTTGGATTTTCTGAATATATGGACAAATATATATATATATACTCACTATATAGTCTTATTTATCATGAACTAAGGGACTCATAAATTTTAAAACAATATTACATATATACACAATAATATATTATATTATATATATATATATAACTATATATATATACTATATATAGTATTTATATACCTAGCTACTTATATACCCACCAATATACTCTTATTTATTATTCTTATTATGATATTATATATACAATATATAATCTATACTCATCACCTATATATATATATATTATATTACTTCAACTCTCCGCACATACTATATTCTCATGTTTTTATTTTAGCCTAATATACATATTATACTATATCTGAGTATGTGACAACAGGTATGTGTAATTAATTATCAGTGAGACTGTTAAATTTATACCCTTATACGTAATAATATATATATATATATATATCTTTGTAATACTCGTACATTCAACTGCCTGTCAATATAATAATACCTTTACACCTCACTATATATACTTGCAACCTCTATAACTCAAATCTTATTCTGTCTACTATGTATAATATTATAATATACTACTTTATATATAGTATATATATATATATATTTCGTCACAAAGTAATTCATTATATTAATATATTTCTATGGACTAATTACTTGTAATACATATTTTTCTGGGTATTAACTTTCACATTTAAAATCTTTACGCTTTACCCTGTTAAGACCTAATAAAAAAATATATTTAAATAATAATACATTGTAATAAAAATAAAAATAATATTATACTATATATATATCTAATTTGGTCTTCTCCACAGTAATCGATCTAATAATATTATATATACCGTGAATATTCACCGGGACCAGTATTTCGTAACCTCAAACCTATCACGTGAGCCTATATTGTTCATTATACTACTATATATATCATCATTATATATATATATTACGCTTTTAAAGACATATACTATAATATACTAATATATAGTGAGTGAGGCGGCCTTAACCGTGCACTGATACGTAAAGCATTAGCACCGGAGACTTCTCCCCTGTTTTCCGATTTCTCTTAGCACGGCGTTCGAGGCTTTCATGGATTCTACTAAAAGTCTTGACAGAGAATAGACCTTCTTAAGGGTGGACAGGGTGGTCAAATATTTTCAGAAGGGAGGCAAGAATGATTTAGGTGATGACTCTTAAAACGCGGATATGGACGCTGCTCTTGAAGCGAACTAACACCGCACTTTCCTCTCACCAGGACATCTCTCCTCTTGTTCTAAAGCATAGGCAGATTTGGTTTTGAACTTGTTCATAAATAATTATACCTCTCCCTAGTTTTCTGCTGCTGTAGAGCGAATATTTAGTATTGGTGGGGATAATTTTTGGCAGGGCAAAGAGGGGTCAGCCCTTAAAGGGTCTTTTAATTTTGAGCAACTTGAATCATTTTATTTGTTAAAGCGAAAAATGGATTTCTTGTCCTTTGAAGAATTGACATTGAGGAGCGACGGATCAGCTGAATAATCTTTGAGAGTAATTGGTGTAAATATTCGATATTCAGTCGGTTTTCAATATAATCTTTTAACTAAATAAATTTTGTTATGCTAGAGATTAGTAATAATAATCCTTAAGTATTTACATATTAAAACCGTGTGAGAATTCTCGAGCACTTAATTAGCAGGAAGCGTGCGGTAAGAAGGAACGGATTTATGCAGATGCGTCGCTGAATCAGGATGCCCGTAGGATTGCTGCTAGCGACTACGTCTTCTCGAGGTGGTGGAGGTGCCGCATAGAGGACTACCCCTAATGAGCGGGGTGCCACCCTCTGAATTATATATATATAATATATTATAATATGAAAATATATATATATTATAGAACATAAATGAATATTATATTAGTATAATTATACACATAAAATATATATAAACTAGGGAGCAAGTATAATTATATACTCAGGGAATTCTCAGACAACAGACCAAAAACCTTATCACATATATATTATATATATATGAATTTATTATATTTGAAACAAACATATGCTCTGGCCCATGGATTCAATTCCATGTTTCTTTTTTCTTTACTAAATGAAGCTCTCTCTTCACTTTTATTTAACCTTTTCACTGCACCAACGAGGAAAAACAAAACGCATAAAAAACCCATTAACATATATTTTTAAGCACTAAGTAATACCCCACTCCAATACATTTTAAATATTACGCAACATAAATTACCAATAATATCAATTAGTTTAATAAACCACCAAAATATTCCTATTCTAAATGTATATAC
This sequence comes from Trachelipus rathkii, assembly GCA_015478945.1. Taxonomy (NCBI): domain Eukaryota; kingdom Metazoa; phylum Arthropoda; class Malacostraca; order Isopoda; family Trachelipodidae; genus Trachelipus; species Trachelipus rathkii. Next base: position 25,653 of record JABUQX010068916.1, read on the forward strand.
GCAAATTAGTTAATAAATTAACAAAATGAATCCCTATTTATAAACATAATTTCATATAAAAACGATTCAACCTCTTAAAGTATTTTCTAAAATATAAATGCCGATTTTGTCCTCGACGGGAATTTACTCTCACTTTTAATTAAAAGGAATTATTCAGAAATAAAAACAAAAAATAACATAAATCACATCTTTGAGGATAAAACAAATCCTCTTTGTGTAGCATCTCTTAAATATGGCAATAATATCACAACACTTGGTGTCTAGGTTAAGTTATCACAATGTTTTAGATAAACAGTGAGCATTAATTAACTACGTCAAAATATGACCAAATTTACCTCAATTAGTTTTCCTTGCCAAAGCTTTGTTCGATATTTACAATTATCTTCAACTTGACTATGCGCAGATTTTGTAATCTATCACCTAAGAGGTTTCGCGTGACACACGTTATATTTACTCAAAACCAAATCAAAATCAGGATGGACTTATAAAACTCTTTCGACCAGATCCTCAACTCCATCATCAAGTCTGAAAACGACTGTATTCTTAATTAATTCTCAGTTCGTTCCGCTCGAGAGGAGTTGGTAACATCTGATTCTTATTTTTCCGGATGTTACTCTCCTGTCTTCCGATAGACAATTTCTTATGTGATGAAAGTCGGCCACGTGAGCTTTCTGAGACATTCCAATTTATTCTTGCTCGTCACACAATTGGGCATTAGTACTGGAGCCCCCAACATTTAGTTCACATCGTTCCAAGCATTAATTACCGTTTAATACAGGATGGTATTTTAAGAGATTTTACCTTTCTTCGCTTAATCTCACTCTCATATACTAATTGTACATATCCTTATATCCTTAGTCTCTTTAAATTCTAATTTCCTAATTAACTCTATTTTTCACCATTACTCATCTCCACAAGACAATTACTTCTTTTAATTTGACTCTTTAATACAAATTATCAACGCCAAGAATTTAGCGTGAGTCTCCCTTCAACTTACGTTGAGATCATACAGACACAGCAATGCTAAATCTTTCCTTTCTTTTTCCACTTATGTATCAGCCAATTTGTATTTATCATTATGTTGAGTATATATACCTTTTTTCATTTGTACACCCATGATTATAACAATCAAACATAACCATATATTAAAATATAATAAAACTACTTTACTAAATTTTATATTAAAATTATTAGCAATTCTTATATATATATAAATTATATATATATAAATATATATATTTATATATATATTATTATTATATTATAAATACATAATATATACATATATATCTATAAATATAATTATTCATATATATAATATATATAAATATTATATATATTTATAATATATTAACTATATTATATTTTATATTGATATAATATTATATATAATATATAATATAATATATATATTATATATATATATATATATATATATATATATATATATATAATATATTAACTATATATATATATATATATATATAAGTTTCGATGAGCGTCGCCTGATATAATACAAAATTGTTATACATAATAATATAATTATAATAATAATCATATAGAATATAATAAACCTTTTGACTATAATTTTTATATCATATATATATTTTTTTTTTGATAATATAAATATCATTAATTAATATTATATATAAATATATATATATATTATTATTTCCTTTATGCAATATGGTTTTTATATTTTAATCTATATATTATTACACTATATAATTATTATTAATATATATATAATATTTATATAAAAATAATATATAATAATATATTTATATATAATTATTATAATATTATTATATATTAATTATTAATTAATTTATATTTAATATATAAATATTATAATAATTTATATTATATATTCTAATTATATATTTATATTTTAATTATATAATTATTATATTATATTTTATTAATATTATATAGTATAAATATATATGTTATATATAAATATTATATATAATATGGATTATAATTATTATATTATTTATATATATGTTATATTATATTATTATATTTAATATAACTAATATAATTTATATATATTCAAATATGATATATCATTATCTACGATCATCATATATAATATATATATATATATATATATATTATATATATATAATATATATATTATATCTATATATTATATATATTTATTATTTAATATTATTATATATCTAATTATAATTATATATATATATATAAATGATTACTCGATACATATCTAGAATACGATGATACTAAGATATTATAAGGATTATATTAGTTAGATATATATTATATTAATTAATTAATAGATATATACTATTTATATTACATGTATATAGTATATATATCATATATTAATATTAGTATATATTTAATATATATATATATATATAATATTAATATATATACTATATATTAATATATATATATAATAATATATATATATTATAATAATATATAAATATAATATATATAATTAATTATATATATCATATATTAATATATTAATATAATATAATATTAATATTTATATATATAGGTTAATATCTACTATTATATTTAATTCTAATATTAATATATTAATATTTATTATATTAGGCTAACTAAGATTATAAAAAATACTATAAGAACGTGTAATAATTATTTAATTAAATAAAACACTATCCAAGAAATAATATCACCATAAAATATATACTACATTTAATTATAATATTATTTATATATATTGCTAGTTCTTAGTAACTAAGTGTAGAAAGAGGATATATAGATATTTTAACTAATAAATTTAACATTAAGGAATTATTATAGACGGAACATAAAATGTAATATATTATGATTATATTAATATAATATATATTAATTAATAATATTATAAATATATAATATATATTTTAAAATCTTTATGAATTATAATATTAATTTATAAAATATTTATATATTATATCAATAAATAACTATTTTGAATTTATTTACTAATATAATATTATAAATAAATTATCTTATATATAAATTATTATTTAATTAGATCAATATAATCTGATTAAATATGGCCCTAATTATAATTAGCTATAATTAAATATATTATAATATTATTAGGAAATGAAGTTTTAATATTTGATGTTTATATGATTTATTAAAAATTGAATTTTGCTTTCATAATATAGATATAAATATATGATATAAGAAAATATATTAAAAAAAAACTTTTAATTTATACAAATATATTAATATATATATTTATAATATATATATAAATATATATATATAATATATATTATCTAATTTATATATAATTTATTAAAAATATAAGATTAAAATATATTCAATACTTTAAATTTTATAAAAGTTTTAAGATAGAATAGGATATTTAATAATATATTAATTATATAATATATATTAATTAATATATTATATTATAAATTATATATATATAATAATATAATATAATATATATAAAGTAAATTAATTAATATATCATGAAATATATATATAATTATATCAGTATATAAATATATATTATTATTAATATATATATATGGTCTTTAGAGCTAAAACTTAAATAAAAGGGTAATAACTAATCTTAATTAATAGAAGATTATATATTTAAGATTTATAATTTATATAATATTAATAATATATCTAATTAATCTGGTCGGAATATTAATATATTTTCGATAGAAACTAATCATTAATATATTGATATATAATTATATAATATATATATATATATATATAATAGTTAAATATTATATATATAATTATATTAATATTATATTAATATATATATATATATATATATATATATTAATAATATGTATTATATTAAATATTATTATAATAATATATACTATATATATATAATTATAATATATATTATATTTATAATTTATATAAATATATATTATATATATATAATATAATATATTAAAATATTATATATAATATATAATATGATATAATATTTAATTTTATTAATATAATATATAAAAAATTAATATATATTAAATTAATATAATATATATATTAAATATATATATATATATATATATTATATATTATATTATTAATATATATTAATAATATATAATATATTAAATAAAATATAATATATATTATTTAAATATATATAATTTTATAATATTATATATTAATAATATATATATTAATTAATTAATATATTATAGTAATTAATATATATTAATATTATTTATAATATATAATATATAATAATATATTTATTATATTTATTAATATATATAATTATAATATATATATTTATATAATAATATATAATTATATTATAATATTAATATTAATATTATAATAATAATATTTAATATGTTATATAATATATATTATATAATATATATTATATATATATTTATATATATAATTATTAATACCTATAATATATATATATTAATATTATTATATATATATTGATGATTATATATATTAATATAATATTATAAATATTTATATTGTATAAATTAATATAATTATTAAATTAATATAATATTAAATATATATATTTATATATTAATTATATATATTAATATTATTTATTATGTATAATATATTAAATTATATTATAATTATATTATTATATTTAAATAATTGAGGTTAATAATATATTATATTATTTGTTTTGTGAAATATAAGATATAATTAGATTTATATAGTATATATATAATTTATATATATAATATATTCAAGTGTGAGATCTATAGTTTAATATTTACTGTTTATTATATTAATATATTTTAACTATGTGGAATAATCATTATTATATATTAATAATATAATATTATATAATATTTATTTATAATATATATTAAATAGTAAGTTTTAATAATATAAATAATATACCTAGTATATTAGTATGTATAATTTATGTTATTAATATATAAATATATTATAATATTATATTATTATATTATATTAATTAATCATATTATATTTATATATATTATATATAAATTATATATATATATATATATTTATATTATAATATATATTAATATTAATATTATAATATAAATATATATTATATAATATATTATAAATATATAATACTTTTCCTTTTTAACTTTATCTTTTTTCAGTACTCAAGTTTGTATTTTCATATAGTTTGGTTTTATAAACTTTTTTCATATTTGTTACCGTACATTATAGTTACCCTAATAATACAATATTTAATAATATTAATATTATATAATGTTATATAATATAATATATAAAATCATTTATACATATATAATGAATAATTCAGTTGTAATAAAAATAAATTGAAAAATATAAAAAATACTGATGACTGATACAAAAGAATAAAAAAGGAATGCTTATATTCTTGTTTATAAAGTATACTATAATACATAGCAGATAATAGGATAAAGTGAGAAACCGTTAAACTGAGGGGAATAATGAAGAATAGTAGAAAATATAATAGGGTTTTATACATGAGAAAATATTTATAAAAAAGAAAATGGAAAAAAACTTTTTATATTTTGAGAGTAAAAAGCGATAAGATATAAGGAAATTAACATAATCCTCTGTATTTAAACCGGGAATTAAATGCTTATGTGAAAACAGTTAGACTAATGTTTGAGTAGGGCAGTGACTAAATGCCAATTAGTTGTAAAGTACAGTGATATGATATACCTAAACGATAAAGTGAATTCACGTTCACCGACTTTTATCATATATCTCAACATAAATATAAAGTTAATCGGACAGACAGGATAGTATAATCATACCTCGAAAAATAAGAATCATGAATTATATATACCAAATCTAACCCTCTCGAGCTAGAGACGATAAACTGAGAATTATGAATAAAATACATTACGTTATTTACAGTAACTTTGATATGAAGGATGTCATGATGGAATCTGGTTCGAAATAGAGTTATATAGTACTAATCCTGTAGTTAAAATGTAACTGAATGAAATAGTGAGTCAAATCTGTGAAATTCAAAAATAGTGGTGTGATGATTGTATTGATTTAATATTTTATGTCTATATAATAATTCGAAAACAAAGCTTAGCTAAGTGATCGAAAACTAATTTTGAATGAGTAATGATGTCCATAATTATTATATATGACATAAATATAAATGCTATCACTGTTTACAAAAAGCAATATTATGATACTCATATATTACTAAAAGTTAGTATTTATTTATATAGATATATAAATATTAATATTTACCCATTAATTTATTAAGGAGCATAATAAAGGCATTTAGTATCTTATAACAATGATAGTATTATCTTTATGATATTATAGTAAAGATTTGTTATTATGTAACTTAATAAACATATTAATAATAAAGTGTGAGATAGTATAAATTCTAACCGTATCGAGGTACAAATAAAATATTGGGAATCACATTATTAATTTTTAATGAAAATTAACTAATCTTTATAAGTAAGGTATATGAATTCGTTTTATATTAATATTGATAAATTAATGTTTATTATTATAATGAATAAATATTATTTTTGTTAAATATTTAATTATTTAAACTATTGACAGATATTATTAATTTATAAAATTATATATGAATAGGAAAATATTTATATTGAGTGGTTATATATTTAAACTATTGTAAATATTATTTGGTAATTAGTTGCGTAAAATGAATCTAAATATGTTTGATGCGAGGTGAGTGTTACTTAACGTGCTATATTAAATAATATAATACTGTTTTAATGGGACTGTATTTTTTATAGCTGATTATAATTGAGAGTTTTCCTCCTTATGGTAAACACTGTTATTCTCAATAAAAGGAGGTTAAATAAAAAAGTGAGCTTGGTTAAATTATTAGTAATGAATAATGCACAATATCAATTCTTCTATAAAATATATAAATGGAATAATATTTTGGTATTTATTTTTTGTTTATAAATATTAATATAAATAATATATAATAATATATATTTATATATAGTTATTTGTTATTCGGTAATATATATATATTAATATATATAATAATTATATATATTTAATAATATATATTATAAGATATATATATAGTTATTTTATATATAAGTATATAGATTTAATAATCTATATAATGATTAATATACCATTAAATATAGTAATTTTAGGTTTTAATTTTGAAATATTATATATATGTTACTATATATAAAATTTTATCATCCTCATATTATATATTATATTATATTAATAAAATAATATTATATATAATTATATAATAATATTATATTATTCAAGTAATGGTTTTGTGGTACATATCTACCGCCTAAATATATATTTAGTAGGTGGTAGTAACTCAAGACTAAGCTGTGTGATGTATCACTTTATCTACAACCTAAGTCACTGATGTAATATAACTAGTACTAGCTCTAAGTCCGTGCTAAAAACTTTACAGCTATAACATACTTATTTTAAAACAGTATATATATATAACTAAAATATCATGAAAAAACTATTACACACCGCTATATTATACTCTCCATATATAATATATTTTAATATTAAATAATTAATATTATTAATATTAGTGTTATATTTATATAAATATATATATAAATATTATATATGACTATAATCGTTCCATTTATCCGCTAATTAAATTGATGTCAATTCACTCAAAAGAGTTGTTCGTGCAATATTAAAAATACATAAATAAATATACCACTTAGCTTCAAAAAATCTCAATAATATTAGATGATAAACGGAATGACTATTTACCATTTACAGATTCCTTCTTTGCTTTCTTTGTGGAATGTCTCTTATCAAGGACAAGCAGTAATCTGCCATCATGTTGATATAAGTTATATAATTAAGCATTGACTCAAAAATTTAAAATAATAGCAAATATCCTATCCAGTCAATATTATTTTAATTTAATCACTTCATTAAATAATAATAATATCTACTCCATACAAAATTTACTAAAAAATCTTAGGATCGGCGATCTTATACGTCAAGACCTGCATACAATTATAGTGGAGTAGAGAGTGGTTAATATAATTTATTATGCAATCAAATTTACAACTAAAATTTTCGTAAACTCATTAATGCTTGAATTAAGGGTAAAGTAATGTATCACTTGTTGTTGATAGTAGAGAAGTGTCATATGGTTGTTAAGTATTTCAGCTTCAAAGCCAGGTCCATCGTTAAATTAAGGTGTCAATCTAATCACTAAATTAATTTACTGCCTCCCTTTACTTGAATATTTAATTATTATTGAGACCACCTACTCATGTATAAACATTACTAAGATAAGAAAGAGTTATTACTTAATTTATCGTTTCAATGTACTTATAGTAGATAATCCATGGAGTATTGCACTCGAATCGTCTATGCATGGATTACGTATTGTCAAAATGCTTACGTTATTCACTAGCTCTGATAGTCATTATATTATTATATATATTATAATTAATAAATCATATTATATAAATATTTATATAATATAATATAATTATTAATATATAATATATATATAATATATAATATAATATTAATATATAAATATATTATATATATTATAATAATTAATATTATAATATATATTATATAATATTATATTATAATATATATTAATATATTTTATATATTTATATTTATATATATATATATTATTATTAAATATATTATTATTTAAATTATATATATATATCAAAATTCTTTATTAAATATATCAAATATATTATTAATATTATATATATATAATATTATATATATATATTATATTATAATTATATATTAATATATATATAATATAATTTATTTACTTTTAAAAATATATTATTAAATATATATTTTAATATTATATAATTAAATATATATAATAATATATATTTTAAATATTATATTTAATATAATATTATTATAATATATTAAATATAATATATATTAATATATATGTTAATTAATTAATATATATATGTAAAGGTTTTTATTAAGCACAAACAAATAATTATTTAAATTCTATTCAAAAATAATGTATATATAAATATATACATTACAGAATTAATAAATGTTATATAAATAATTATATATATAGATATATAAGAGAAATTATAAGTTATAACATTTCACAAACAAATTAATTTACAAAATGCAATTGTTTACCCTAATAAATTTAAGAGAATTAGACAAACTATTTATTAAATAACACAACTTTATTCTTCACAAAGACCTAATTAAGACTTAGAAAAACTAAATATCATATTTATTGAATATTATTTAATATATTTTTATTAAATATTACTTATTACTATTAATATAAAAAAAAATTCTATATAAAATATTTTATATGAAATATTTTTACATATTTGAGATATCTTCTTATATATTTAATTAAAAAACATGTTCATACACTATTTTACGTAGTTCACCTTATAATTTAACTTTATTCTAAGATTGGAGAAATTAGAACTTTAAGAGTTAGTAGCACTATATCCCTGAGAGCGTAAGTCGTCACAGTAAAAGTGGTTTAGCAGTCATAGTTATTTATTTACTTTACTCAACCAGGTATGAAATTAATAAATTATCTAGACTGATAAAGTCTGAAATGATGAAACCTTGCTTACATACTCTATCGGCAATCTGAAGTGAGCGAGATCTAAATACTTATCCTATATACTGATAGTAAATTTTTGTTTAATACTACTACTATAACTAAAATAATATAATTTATATTATGATATGCTGAATATTTGATAATTAATAAATTTAATACTAATCTGAATATATAAATTACGTAACAAATTCTAATTAATAGGTATTAAGCGCTTATGTCAACGATAGAATTTTATAAGTGAAAAAACATATATATTTGAAATTGAGCACCTAAATTAATATAGATATTATTACATTATTATCATTATATTATATATATTGATAAGAAAATCGTTTATCGTGTTTTTTTCGTTAGAAAAGTAAAATCTCCTAACCTGTGCCGTGCATCAGCCACATTCTTATATGTAAAAGTAAAATATTAAAATAAAAGTGGGCAAATTTTATGTATGAATATAACTAATTTATTTTATTTATTTTTTTATACTTAGTACACCTACCACTATATATAACACGGGCAATAGCCCCTTTAATCTAGAGGGGTATGTGGTACTCATAATTTTTTTATTTATGTCTGAGCAATAGGAGGAGACACAAGATGAAAGGTAAACACACTTTAAAATTCACAGATCGATTTTATCCTCGAACAGTGGATACATGTGGGAGTTTCTATATAGGTCGTCATAGATTGAGATTGAACGTAATGCTGTCTATAACTTAGACTTGAGCTACACAAGTTACGCACATAATCTCTTGTAGTATGCTTATATATAATCTCAAAATTATCCATATTTATTGATTATAGTAACTGCAACCTAATTTGGTTTACTAATTATATGTTCATTAAATTAGACATCAATTTTATGATTCATCTGAAAATAGTTGTTTTAAAACATAATGATAATATAGGAGGGTGAGATTTAATATGGTAACAGGTATAGAGCTTTATTATTACGCAACAGACATAGAACGTTTTAAGGATTTATAATATCGCCGGTTAGTTTTTACTCAATTAATATTCAACCATGATATTTGCATTCACATATTAGGAGTTTATGAAATTGCTAGGATAGGGAAATGTAGTAATAGAGGAAAACGAATGCGCTTGGTTTTCATTCGTCATGTAGTTTTTCTTTGGTTGTATAACAATATTGGTTATGGTTATTCATTTATTTGTGGTGGTGTAAACTCGCGAATTTAAGTTTATATGCTGAGGTGTTTCAAGGTATTGGTTGGTTTGTGTGGAAGTTAATTTAATTTAAAAGGATTGCTTAAGTTAAGTTGTTTAATTATGTGGACTTTGTATAGATCGCTCTTATATATTATGTTATTTAAAGTCGTTATAAAAGAAAACTCTTATAATTCTCTTATATCTAACCAAATATAAGAATTCTATAATAAGGGAGAATTTACTTAACTATTCAGCTTGTTTGCGATCGAAATAGTGGTGTCCGGAGAATCAGAAGATGCGGGAAACTTTTTTTTAATTGATATCCGCACGTGAGATAATGATTTATTTAGTCTCTAATTTACCTTTGACGGTATCTCGACACCTTCCGCTAGTAATGTATATAAAATATTGATATATATATAATATTATATAATTGATTATTATTATGGAATCATATTTATGTATATAATTTCCCACTTTAGAATTATACTAATATATTTAATGCTAAAGCTTCTTTAAAGATTTTTTAAAAAACTTATGCATTTATAACAATTTAACAAGTAACTCATTTCCTAATTCTCCACTTTCTTATTTTTTACATCCTTTCTAAAATAATACTTATTATTATATCAAATTTTCATTTGTTGTAGATAATCTTCTCAATGTATTTTCTATATGATTATTATTATTAATTATTATTATTATTATTATTATTATTATTGCTGTTTCTTATCTTTATTCAATTCTTTTTATTATTCTTATTATTAATTCATTTTATTAATTCATCTTACCTTTATTCAAATATTTTTATACGTTACTTATTTAATTATTTATTTAATAGAGTAAATTCATGATTCTTCCTTAGAATTTTATAATTATTGTGTATTTTCTTCTACATTATTATTATTATAACAATTCTCAGAAAAGTGCTGCAGCATTCTGACGATATTAAATTTCTCTTGAAACGCACACACACTTATCTATATAATAATCAATAATATTAATAATATAATAATAAAATGAAGAATATTTAATTTAGAACATTATATAAATTTAGAAAACATTAATATTTTAATTAATAATATAAATAATAATAAATAATAATAATAATAATAAAACTTTCTT
>JABUQX010068916.1:55000-56119 GCA_015478945.1 Trachelipus rathkii
GCCAACTCTCTCGGCCTCCTATTTCCTCTTACTCAACCCTGGAGATTTCGTTGGCATCTCCTCCTCCTCCACCTTCTCTCTCACGGATCGTCCTCCATGTCTTTGTCCTGTGATTACCATCTTGATCGGCGTGCATGGGGCTCCTGAGAACTCTATCGATGTGAACGTTAGGAAATCGGGTAGACCCGATGATGGAACTTCCTCCTCCGGTTTTGGAGCCGAGTGTTGGCCTTCCGAGCCTGGCCCCTCCCCTCGGCTCAACTTATAATTCTCCTATGTTCTCCAGTACTAACACTTTCCCTCAGTGCTTGGACTAGCACACCATCATGGTCCAACCTATTCCCGAACAAAGAGAGCAAGCGCTCTGCAATCCTTCTCAACTATCGCCTTCATAGCTTCTCACCGATGCGTTCTATCTAACAGATCCTTGAAACCCTTCTTAACTTCACTATCTCTTAGACCACTCTGTATAATCTCCATTCCTCTTTCCTTTACCGATCCCTCAGCTACGCTTTGCACTTCTGTTCTGAGGCTCATCTACTGCTGATATTACTTTCCTATTTTTTAACCGATTTATGGATCTTTCGAATAGCACCTTAGGAACTACGCCGGAGACCTTTGCGCTGTTGCGCGCCTCGACATATCAAAGCATTGTAAACCAGGCTATGGCAACGCGCTCACTGCCCTCTCCAAGCTCCCCTCCTTGGTTTCCCATCCTTCTCTTTGCCTTACTTATGTCTGTTTTCTTTCAAAAATCGCTTTCAATATCGGCGCTTCGTGATGGCGGGCGCACTTCTTCTTCCTTTTTCTGTCAATAGTGGTGTTCCTCCAGGTTCTAATCTTTTCCGATTCTATTCTCGCCCAGATCTGGGAATAGGGAATTTTCCGGGTGGGTCGTACTGAAACCTTTGTGAAAATCAGTTCTTAAAATACCTTCAACTTCCTTCTCAAATACTGCTAATTTTTGTTTACAACATAAATACTTTTCGTTAATGATTCTTCCTCCACCTGCCACATCTAACCTTCTATTTCACTCATTATGCCGATGGAAAACTCGACCCTCATTCTTCAACTCTATTTCAAATTTTCTGCTCCCTCTTTAAATCTCCCGTATGAGTT
>JABUQX010068917.1:7500-10000 GCA_015478945.1 Trachelipus rathkii
GAAATAAAAACGTTCCTTTATACATAGGGTCTAAATACGCTGCTATAGTATGAAAACTACAATCTTTTCGGAATCGAACCTTTTGTATATGTCAGTCATAGTCTTCTCTTTTATCACTATGGTGTTAAATTTAATTTTCTCGTGATCTTCATGGGTAGAAATTTTATTTTGCTCTTCACAAAGTAAGCTGTTAAGTTAAGAAGATTAATGTTCTGATGTCACTTCAGAATTTCACAACTAAACTAGATGATTGCCCTGTAGAAGGGTATCGTTTGCCTTATCAGAAGTAAGTTTCTCATCTGGTGTACTTCCTCATATGTATTTGGAAAGAGTAGAGCCAAATGCTTCTCACCTTGTAAACTCTCCCAATACCACCGGTTATCTTCAATTACTTTCTATGAGATAAACTGTCGCATCGTTATCCTCATACTATTGCTATTAGAACGGTCATTGTTCAAATCTCATTACCTCTCCTTTGAGGAGACGTAGCATTAAATCGTCTTTAAAAACAATGACATTACTTCTCTAATCGTTGTGCCCATTCTATTGGTATATAGTGATATTCTATGGTATTGCCCATGTACTTTGTTGGTATAGTCTGTGATACTCTTCCTTCTTTTCTTCCACCTACTTCCATTGACTTTTGTACAAGGAAAGGCTATGTGTAGGACCGCTGTTGGGACAGGCAGACATTCGGTTCGATTTACTTCTGGATATTTTTTTTTAAACTATGATGGATTTCATGTTCTCCTGTAGCAATTTTACATCATATATTATATATATATATATATATATATTTATATATATACTATATATATATATATATATATTATATATATATATAATATATATAATATTATTAACTATATATGTATATATATTTATATATATATTTAAATATTCACTTTTATATATATATATATATATTATATATATTTTTAATATGTTTTCTATATATATTTATATATATATATATTATACATATATTATATATATTATATATATATAATATTATATATATTTATTCTATATATATATATATATATATATAATATTAATATATATATATATAATATCTATATATATATTATATATTATACTATATATATATATATTATATATATATATATATATATATATAGTTTATATATTATATTAATATATATATTATATATATTATATTATTTAATTATATATATTATATATATTATTAATATATATATATATATATATATATATATATATATATATATATATATATATATATAGTATATATTATATATATATTTATATATACTATAATAATATATATATATATATATATTAATTATCATATTATATATTATTATAATATATATATAATTATATATTATATATATATATAATATTATATATATATATATATATATACATATATATATATAATTATATATAATATATTATATATATATATATATATATATATATATATATATTATATTATATTATATATATTATACTATATATTATATTATATATAATATATATATATAATATATATATATATATATTAATATATATATATTTATAATAATATTATATTATATATTATAAAAAATATATATTTTATCATATATATAAATATATATATATATATATTATTATTATTATATAATATATTATTATTATATATATAAATATTATATATTATTATATAATATATATATATATGGATATTGATTTTTAGTATATATATTTATATATTCTGGTATATATATTATTGTTATAATTATTACATATATATATTTAGGAGTAGATTATATTATATATATAGTATATATATATATATAGTGTAGTCTATATATATTTATATATATATTATATATATATATTATATACATATTACATATATATATATTAATATATATATATAATTATATTATAAATATATTATATATATATATATATATAATATTATATATATTATATATATATATATATTATAATATATAATATATATATTATATATATATTTTATATATATATTATATATATATATATTATATTATTATTATATATATATTATATATATTATATTATATATATTATTAGTGATTATATATATTTAATAAGTTATATTATATATATATATATATATATATATATAAATATATATATTATATATATATATATATATATATATATATATATATATATATTAACTAATTATATATATATTATTTCCGGCTTGAGTACTAATTATGGGATGAGAAGACCGGGTGCTTTAAAAACTACGTTTTGAAGCGTTCTTTAGGGGACGTGGATGGCCATAGTGGTTGAGCATCCGGTTGTTGTTTAACGTCGGCAACGCGGAGTCAACGTTGATCCGCTGAGAAGAGTAAATCTTCTGGATCATTCTTTAAATGTTAATATATATATATATATGCGTGGATAATTTCTCCAGTGGGGTAACCGTAATCTTGTGAAGTTCAACTCCTTGAAAACTCAACTTCTTCATATC
>JABUQX010068918.1:0-7500 GCA_015478945.1 Trachelipus rathkii
TATTAGTACAGATCTACAACTAGTAGGAAAAATGATGAGATGGCTAAAAAGATTAGGAAAGCTGATTTTTCTCATTGAAAGTGACATTCCTCCTTTTAAAAAATACCAAAGCTGTTAAAGCATTTCAATCCAGAGGAGAATGTAATATGACCTCGCAAGCTTGATGAGTCTTCTAACTGGTGCTGAGTTGTATGGTGAAGTGTGATGTTGTTTTAAGAAGAGAAAGAACTGACAGACACACGAGGAAAATGACGGAGAGAGTTCCAGTGATAGATTTTTTATTCGGCGAAAAATATTTGAGGAACCTCGATTTCACTCAAATTCTTCGCTTGTATCGTTGGGTAACGTCGCCATTTCTGATATTTTCCATAATTCAAAAAAATCAAAAAATGGTCATCATGGCAACTAAACTCTTCAGAAACCTGGGCACTTTATAGTCAGTCACATGCTGAAGATCTGGTTGAGGGCTGTAGTGTCTTCTTATTCTGTTTGCGGGTAGAGGGGTGAGTAGATGTAGAGACTTTGGAAGAGTGACACATTTACCATGCATTTTCTTGGAGCTCCTTATACGTCATTTGCGAGTGTTTGATGTGCACTGTTAATTGAATTGATAGCCACTTTAAGCTTGAATCTTGGACTTGACACAGAAGCGTAATATTAGCTAGCCGCTATTTCATGGCATATATCCAGATTGAGAAACTTCTGAAACCTATTTGAAAACCCCTTTGAAATGGAGTTCAGAAGTGGTTGACAATACTGAAATTAAGGTGATTAATTTTTTTTAATCAACTGCTAGAAAAGTAGTTATCAACAAAGCTCAATAGAAACAATGGTTGTTCAATTATATATTATATAATATATATAATATTATTATATATATTAATGATATATATATTATATATATATATATATATATATATATGACATATATATATATTATATATAATGTATACATAATATATATATATTTATATATATAACTATATAGTATTATATATATAATATTATATAATATTATAATATATATTAGTATATTATTATGATATTATATATATAATATATATATATATAGTATATATATTATATTTGACCCTTCCTGGGAGCGGTTATATATAATATATATATATAGTAATATATATATATATCAGCATATATATATATATATATATAGTATTTATATATATATATAATATATATATATATATATAAGTTAATATATTGTATATATATATATATATATAATTATAAATATATAGTATATATATATATATATATATATATATACTATATTATATATACTAACTATATATATATATATATTATTATATATATAGATATATACGTATATAATGTATACAACTTTACAAACGCTCCCAGGAAGGGTCAAGACCCTGTCAAAGGGGCCAGAGCTCTTTTCCATCTTCCTTTATCCTCCAGGACTCCCTCTTCTTTCAGCTCCCGCATCGACAGCATTCCATGGCTTCTCAGTGGAAGGTCCTCCAACGAAGCTTTCCCTCGTTTTTCTAAAGATATTTATCTTGGTCTTGTTAACCTACTGTCTCCACTCTCCATCTCTGCTTAGCCAACTCTCTCCTGCAACCTCTCCAGGTGTCCCACCAACTCAATCTGGCTGCATCCATCTTATTTATCATAGGCTTCACTTCTATACACTCTTTGATTCTTTTGTTTCTTTGTCTGACCCTTCAGTATTTCCCTCTGTAACCCTCAAAACGTACATCTCTGCCGACTGTATTACTATACTGTCTTGGGGTCGTACTTCATGTCTCTGCCCATATAGTAGAATCGGTGTTAACATCTCGTCGAATATCACCCTTTTCACCTCCATACTCATATGTTTATCTTTCAGTATGGGGTAACTCTTCTTACAGCTCCTCCATACTGTTCAATCACAACTTGTAATCATATTGTATATTTCCTCCTCCTCTTCCGAAAACAGTTCTTAAGTATTTATATATTTACACCATCGTTATCTCAGTCCCTTCCACATCTACTCTCAGCTCTCCTCTTCCTTCTCCCCTAATTACCACCATGATTTCAGTCTTTTCTGAATGTGTTCATAGTTAGACCGGCCTCTCTAAGCCTATTAGCAAAACAAGTCACCGCCTCTCTCAGCCTATCTCCGTCTTCGCTCCAGCACCCAGAATATCACCGCCCAAATCTCCTATATCCTCTCTCACCTTCTTTATCGCGCACATCCAAATATGCTACAGAAACAAAATTTGTGACAACACGCTTCCATGTTTGACTCCAGTTCTCCTTAAACCATTCCTTATTCTCATATTCCTGCTCTTACGATTATTATTCTTATACATACAAAACTCTGCAAGGGCTCCTCTCCAAACTTTTTATCCACTGCATATTCTCTCTCTAGCACTCTCTCTACAGTTTCTCCCTAGGCACTACTATGAGTATCCCATCTTCCCCATCTTAATTGCTCTCAGAGTCACCTCCAACTCTTCCATAGTTGTCTCCTCCCCCTCCTCATCCTCCCTCCTTCAGCTTTCCACTCTTCTCCTCCATCCAACCTGCCTCATCTCGCATTTAAGCAGTTCTCCAGTGAAGTATTCCGTCATCTCGCTGTTTGTTGTCTGTTGATTTCAACCAATTCAACCTTGCTCTATCCTTGATATTGCACACTTTCCTCTTTGATCCTCTATACGGTTTTTGCCAAGTCTAAAAAATCCTCTTCCTTTTTTGCCCTCCACATCCAATTTCCATCCGCCTCTCTCCTTTGCTTGCCTGTTTTTCTTTTACTCTTACCTTTTCAGCTTCTCTCGCTTCAATCATTTTCATACCTTCATATACTGCGCCCTTGTCATGTGTAGTTTTAATTTTCAAAAATCAAGCTTCTCATCAATACTGCTATTCCTCTTTATTGCTCCTTCACTTCTTCAGTCCACCCCTCTTGTGTCTCTTCTTCGACGCCTCCTAGCCCATGCTTTTTCGCCAGGGTGTCTCCTCTGGCCTGCCTTTTTACTATTTTTCGTTGTAATCTCCCCTCAATCTTCTACTGACTCCTTCTAATTCACTTCTGGGCTCTGTCTTATTATTTCAACATATCCCTTTTCCTGTCACGCTCCTTCAGTGATCCACTTTAATCACATTTCTCTTTTCTTTATTCTGCAACTTATTGTCTTTACCTCCAGATCCGTTCCCAGTATCTATGAATCCGAGACTTATAAATTGGTACTCCAGGGATAACTTTCACATTCCTTATTTAGCCTACTATCAGACGATATTATAATAGTCTAGTAGATAGATCTTTGATCGAATTTCATCTCTCCTGTGATATTGTTTCATCTATATCTTAGGTGGACCGTATGGAGTCCATTTGTTGGAAACCAATTCATGATCTTTATCCCTCCTTAACGAGAATCAAATCAAACACCGTCATTGCCTTCATATTGTCTTATCTTCTATCCACCATACTGTCGCCACCATTCTCTCCACCTCGTTTCTTTTCCTCTTCCCACTCTGGCATTGAAATTTATAATATAGTTGAACCTAGTAGTATATAAATATATATATATATATATATATATAAGTATATATATATATATATATATATATATATATATATATATATATGTATATATTATATAATATATATATATATAAATAATATATATATATATATATATATATATAATATATATATATATATATATATATATATATATATATTATATTATATATAATATATATATATATATATATACATATATATATATTATATAATATAGGGTATATATATATATATATTATATAGTATATCTTATATACTATAGATGTTATACTTACTATCTATATATAAAGTATATATAATATTATATATATATATATATATATTATTTATTATATATATATTATTATATATATATATAATGACTATATATATAGAAATTCTTGATAATTTTTTGGAAATCGTAAATCGAAGTATCAGATTATTGACTTTTTTCGCGATACATTATATAAGAACAAATGCATACGAGCGATGACCGCGATCTTAACTTCGATAGCACTTATGGAAATTGTGCTAAGCGATACTAGTGAGGACCGAGCGATAATAAACAAATGTATCGACTCGATGCGTACGCTTGATGCGCATGTCGCCGGGAGATACATGTATCGCACATAGATAAATCACTGCTGTCAGTCTACACGCCTCACTGTAATATATATATAATATTTTATTATATATAGTTATATATAGTATAATATATATATAATATAGTATTATATAAATATAGTATATTTATATATATTATAAAATATTATATATATATATATATATACTATATTACTATATATAATATAATATGGTCCACCTCCCGAAAGCATCATGCATGTACTAAAAAACTATAACAGTTACTATAAAATATAAATAATAATTTTATTAATCAGGAGACATTTTTACCCATAAGAAATAAAAAAATAAAAAAAAAAATAACGCTTTTTTAAAAATTTAAAATTATTAAAAATGTTGGAAATTTGAGAATACGAAGGAGCTCGAGTACTCCGAGGGAGCGCACAAAGGTGCCAAATGTTGAATTTTTTTCCTTTTTAACTAAAGGATACCCCACGGGTAAACAACAAGATGGACAGAGTCGGGGTTTCCCGGCCTACCGGGGGACCGAACGAGGGACTTCGTCCCCCCCTCTGTCTCCGTCGGCTCGAAGAACATAAAGGAATAAAAAAGAAAAATTAACATTTTCCTCCAGAGCCTAATAAAAAAACTATTTGAACTCTTGCTCTCGTAGTACTACTGCAGAAAATGAAGGTTAAGATAGCGTACGCTGCCAGACCTAAGATTATACTAATATTTAAGGTGTTATTAATAAATATAGAAATAAAATAAATTCTTTTTTTAAATTTATATTTGATGAAATTGCTTGCTGAAATTAAAATGTTATTTATTTTCTTGTAGCTGTTATAGTTTTTTAAGTTACATGCATGATGCTTTGCAACAGGCCGCATATATATATATATCATATATATATATATATATATAAGTATATATATATATAAGTATAATATATATATATATACTTATATAGTATATATATATAATAATATATAGTATATATATATATATATATATATAGTGGCTGGGGCTTTTGGATGTCAAATCACTCCTCTAGAAATTTTTGTGAATTAGAGGGAATATAATCCAGGTTTTCGAAATGTTGTTGTCAATTAACGATGAAAATGTGAGTAAATTCTTTTCATTAGATCGCAATAGTCATAAGTCATAACAAATAGGTAAATAGAAAGGCATGTCATCTAGATGTGGGAAAGTATGTTATTTAATTATTTTTTTTTGGAATGGTTTGCAGCAAGTTTTTATTACTTTTAAAGGAAGCCGTCGCACCCGCTCCGCTCTAGTGCGTGTGGGCAGTGCGGTGAGCGGTGCGGTATGGTACACAATTCCAGTGTCCCGGTGCGGTGCAGTGCGGTGCGTTGTGGAGCGCGGTGCCCATTTAATCATAGAGGTGTGGTGTGGTGTGGTGCGGTGCGGTGCAACAAAAATGACTTTTGGTGCGGTTCGGTGAGTGGTGCAGTGCTGTGCTGTGCTGTGCGGTGCGGTGCGGTGCGCAAAATTCTGGTGCTTGGCAAACCCCACTAGTAACTCAACATATGAATGATCGAGATTATTACATAAGATTTACTAAGCTTTTAAAGGTCGCGTTTTGTTATGGTATGTTTGGCATTCCTGTTGGGTATCTATTGGGTATTTATTGATAATTAAATTCTGCATTGTGGCTTAATCAACATATTTGCTTACAATTTGGCTTGATAAACTTCGTGTTGCATTTGTTATTGAAATTTTTGCATGATCAAAGTTTAAATTTGGGGCAAACCGTTCATAGCGAATGGCAACTTTTTGAATTTTTTTTTTACCGGGGGAAAATTCTTGAGAGGCCCATGTGGCTTCTGAGTGTCTTTATTTTATTATATTAAGTTAATAACTAGTATATAAATAAATTATCCTGGTGTCATCTTTGTAATTCTACATCATCAAATCAAATCATAGTTGTGCATTTTATAGCTCCTGGAGGCTGGTTAGTGTGAAGATTCCACAATCTCATATTTCCTTAATATTAATTTTAAAAGCTGCGGCTAGTGATATAATGGGTGATTCATTTGTGGGTTTGTTTTACAATAGGTTGTATTTGACAAACCACGCGTGACACGTGTCTAACTATCCCGTTTTCTTTTCCAGTATTGTTCGGCAAATCAAGGAATTGAAGCCGCCCCACTTTGGTTTGCGGCGTGTTTTCAGTGAATGGGCTCTACAGCAGCTCAATGAAAATCCCCTGTTTTATCGCGAGATTTTGTTCAGCGATGAAGCCCATTTCTGGCTCAAAGGGTATGTTAAAAAACAGAACTGCCGTATTTGGGCTGATGAGCAACCTGAGGAGTTTAAAGAGCTACCAATACAGCCACAGAAATGCACAGTTTGGTGTGGTCTATGGGGCGGCGGAATCATCAGTCCATATTTCTTCAAAAATGAGGCCGGACAGAATGTAACCGTGAATGGGGAACGCTATCGCGGCAATTGAAGCCTGTGGCCTCCGTGAGCTTTGGTATCAACAAGAGCGCATCGCTGTTTGCCATACAGCGTGAGAAACAATGGACCTATTTGAGAAATCAGTTTGGTGAGCAATTGATTTCAACTGTTTTGAACCTGGTAATTGGCCCTCCTTGAATCGTGCGGCGGATATCACACGCAATTGGAATTATTCTTTCTTTGGGGCTACGTGAAGTCACTGGTCTTCAGGGAAAAGCCAGCCTTCATCGACGCTTTAGAAGGCCACATTGGGTTCGCGTTATTCGCAACGGTACCGGTCGCTATGGCTCCGACAGGCGCGTCGTCCAGAGCGATGGAGCCTATCAAGGATGGACACCATTTCAAAAGACCGTAGTGGCGGGCCCATACGATTTAAACATGCAGAATATCTTTGAAAAAAATGCATAACGCATTGTTTCTACCCTTCGACTCATAATAAAATTCTATTTCACCATAGAGCTTCAATGCTTTGATGTGTTTTATTTCCATCGATAAAAACAAACCTCCAAATGGAATCACCCGTTATATATATATTACTATTTATATAATACCTTATATATATATATATATATTATAGTATATATATAGTATATGTATATAATATACTATATATATATATATATATATATATATAGTAGAGTTATTATTAGATATATATATAATGAATATACATAAATATATATATATATATAGTATATATATATTATATATGAGTAGTATATATATATATATAGTATGTATATAATATTATATATATATAATATATATATATAGTATGATTATAATATATATATATAATATATATATATACTATTATATATATATTATATATATATATATATTCTTTTCAATCTTTTTTTGTACAAAAAGATAAAGATATGTGTATCCTGCAGGGTCCCTAATCTTTT
>JABUQX010068918.1:10000-47500 GCA_015478945.1 Trachelipus rathkii
CTTGAATTGAAATAGATCAACTAATTAAACAACGCCACTCGCTCAGAACAAAACTCCCACATTAATCCAAACGACAACCCAGATTAACGCCCTAAACATCCACATCATAAACCCAACAAACACACAGTCTTCAAACAACTTCCAAACCTTCTTCAAAAAGAACATCCAACACACGAACAAAACCTGAATGTTAAAAACAATAAATACACGGAAAAACTCAAATAACAAACAAACACAAACTCACGAATCCATCAAAAACACAAACACACAAAACCCACAAAACAACAAAGAACACGCAAACACTCTCGCAACTCACTTCGCAAAGCAGAGTCAAAAACCCACACACCCTCACAACAGAAAAATCCTCAAAGCTCTCAAGAAAATAAAACTCAACGACGACCCAAAAATAGAAATAATACACAACTTTAAAACACTTAAATACACTTAATAACTCACCGTCAACTGGCCCAGTTAATATCTCAAACAAACACCTTAAACACCTAGGGAACACAGCTTTAACACAATCAGCACAAATATATAACAGCTCCATTAGCCTAAACTTCATTCCCCCTATCTGGAAAAAAGATATCATTATACCCAAATTAAAACAGAAAAGAATCCTCTACCCTTTCATCATATCGCCCCATCTCTCTGTTATCAACACTATGCAAACTACTAGAAAAACGATACTAAACAAAACAACTCCGCACATCATCAAACACAAATTCCAACACGGTTTCAAACAAAACCACTCAACTACAATCGCACTCCCAAACACTATACAAACCAAAATCAGCGGCCTATACTCAAAACCAACTCGTAAAACAATAATCATAGCAATCGACATCAACAAAACATTCGATACAATACCTAAACACAACTTGATCCACAAAATAACAAAATCTAACATCCCCACTAACCTACAGAAAGGATTTCCAAATTCTATCAGATGACAGCACCAAATACAAACAAACAATAAAAATCAGAACAGTAAGCATCAACAACGAAGTACCACAAGGGGCAATACTATCCCCCATACTAATCAACCTATTTACGGCCGATCTACCACAACCACAAACAGATCACATAATCATAACAACCTACGCAGATGACATCACCATAGACACTACACAAGTAGTATTAGGCCAACTTCCGTGTCACCTCCTCTGCCTATATATATATCTACCCGGTAAGGTTTATCTATCGTCCTAAAAATTTGAGTGAGCGCTATGATCCCAGATCCACCCCCCGAGGGTTTTTGTGACTGCCCCTAAAAATAGAAATCATCGTAGAAGGCTGAAATTTGGAGATGATATAGAGAAGAAGGAGTAATCTGATTGTATCGTCTCCGGAGCGGCACCGGGCTGTTCCGTTGCGGTGCTGTTTTGGTAATATTTGTATAATAATACAGTATTTGTTCTTATATATGTTAATTACCCATAGATCCGAATAAATGATTGTTATAAGTTCGAAAAGTTGTCTAGGGACCCCCCCCCAGAGGGGTCTCCCAGAAAAGTCCAGATTGTATAGATAGATGATGAAATTTGAATAGTACAGAGAAGAATGAGAAAAGGACCTGAACCTATGAGTGAATGGCAACGCCTACCCGGTCTAAGCTCTGGTTGTGTTGCTGAATAGTAAACAATTACAATACATAAAAATAAGGTTCTGTAGATGTTTGGGTTGAGCCCCCTGCGAGTGGTTTCGTCCAGCAGGTCCCGACCCGCCAAATCGGCTCTGAAAACGCGCGCGCACACACCGCAGGCGCAAATCGGCGCAAAGCGCTCAAAAACGTGTTCTGTTTAAGTTTGAGTGAAACGTTTTTGTTATTAGCAAAAAAAATTATGTTTTACATACCCAAATCAGTAAATCATTAAATCAACCCACCTCCCAAGCACCCTCATGCCCATCCATGATCTACTGTCTAACTATGATCTATTGATCTATTATCTGATGATTCAAGTCATATTTTGTATAACATAACACAATACTTTTATTCTTTTTATGTTTATAACGTAAAGAATTTGCATTTTTACACACCCTAAAGCAGTAAATCAGTAAATCAAATCACAATCCCCAGCACCCTCCTGCCCATCCGTATCTATTGAATCTATGATCTATTATCAAGTCATATTTTGTATAACATAACACAAAACTTTATTCTTTTTATGTTTATAACGTAAAAAATTTGCATTTTTACACACCCTAAAGCAGTAAATCAGTAAATCAGTAAATCAAACCACCCTCACCAGCACCCTCCTGTCCATCCATAATCTATTGATCCATTGATTCAAGTCATATTTTGTATAACATAACACAAAACTTTTATTCTTTTTATGTTTATAACGTTAAAAATTTGCTTTTTTAAACACCCTAAAACAGTAAATCAATAAATCAAACCACCCTCCCCAGCACCCTCCTGTCCATCCATGATCTATTGATCTATTGATCCATTGATCTATTGATTCAAGTCATATTTTTACCAAAATTTTTACTTACCCTAAAGCAGTAAATCAGTAAATCAGTAAATCAAACCACCCACCCCAGCACCCTCCTGCCTATCCGTGATCTATTGATCTATTGATCTATTGATTCAAGTCTCTTTTTCTTTAGTATAAATAAGCTATTTGACTAAAAGCGGAAAAAGCCTTTTTCTTTTGGCTTTGGCTGAACAGAGAATAAGAGAGGAGGAGGGTTTCTTGCCTTTTCCTTGTTCGCTTCCTATGATGGTACTTCCGATCGACTGACTGGAGCTTCTTATCAATTGTTTCTCTGATAGACTGAAGCTTCCTATAATTGTTTTCCCGATGGCCTGAAGCCTGATCGACGGAAGCTTCCTATAATTGTTTTTGAATTGGTTTCCCTTAACTGAAGAAAGGTGGATTGGTTCCCCTTAAACTGGAATTTCCCGCAGAAAATCTTCCCTTACCATTTATCCCCTGAAGAAAGTACCCTTGAAAATTATCCCCTGAAATTACCCACTGAAATTGAAACCCCTGAAATTGCCCTGAAATTGTCCCATGAGTTTTCCCTGAAATTAAAACTCCTGAAATTGTCCCCTGCGATTGCCCTAAAATTGAAAGAATTGTCCCCTGCAAAGAAGTCCCCTAATAAAAAGAGATTCCTGAAGAAAGCCTCCTCCTGAAATTGTATTGTTTTGTTGTCAGTAATATTGAATATATATTTATTTTGTTTATTTTGTTTTGACCGGTAAATTGTATATTGTATATATATTTAATTTTTATTAAATATTCATAAGATATTTTTTTGTATATATATTTTGTTATTTTTTTTTTGACGATTGGACGATTGACAATTTACTTAATAAAGAAGACTGCATTTTTATTTTCTATTTTTCTTAATAAACTTAAACTGTGTGTGTGTTTGTTTTCGTTCCTTCACTTTCCTAGCCAAATCACACCCACTCCCTTCTACACTTGTGTTTTTTTTCTACAACAACTACAACATAAGTGCAGACTACATAATCATGACAAATAAATTTTTAACATTCAAATATATTTACAAGTTATTAAAAAAACATTATTTAAAAAACACATGATGAAATAAATACAGGTATACACCGCATAATTACAATTGAAGTTTACAGGGAAAAAACATAAGGTCTAACATATAACATTAATATATTTAAAAAAAAGATTTTACATCATGATACAAAACATAAAATCTAAATGCAAGGAAGGAAATTAACATTATTTTTATTTCTATTAACACGTTATCCATGTCCATGCTCGTAACATTCCGAGGAAAGTGTTGAAACAAGCCTAGAATCGTTTCCAAATTTCACAGGGCCGAGTTCATTACAGGCGAATACACCTAAAAATCTCTTTCGTTTCAAAAGACATTAATATTTCTATTTCATTCATCTTTAATAATCAAGATTATATTTCGTTAACTCTGTAACCTCTAATTGATTTGAGATGTTCTTCCATATACACCAGAACAGAGATGGGAGATTTAAAACTTTGTTCAAATTTGAGGACTCACCCTAATGTTCCTTTTCTTAGGATATTGAGATGATAACCTTTACAAGCTGAAAGATCAGCTGGGAGATCGTACGCGTATAAATTTTACCTGTTTTCAGCATAAGTCTTGAGATCAACACCTGTACCGTTATCCCTGCAAGATACATATTGAAATAAATACGTAAAAAAGCACGTGAACAATGAGAATGGAACCTTCTATATCATCCATAATCACAACCGATTTTACCATTCACATGCAGAACTGAACCTCTATGTCCAAAATGGTAAATTTAAAGCAGACTCCATAGTCTCCCAGAATAAGCCTCATTTCTACCATCCCTATTATTACTTTCTGAGTAAGCACCATTGACGATGTTAGTATATTATACTCTACAATTCTGGGTAAAGTTAAAAATTTGTAGTCTCAATCTCTTGATTGATATTTGCTGTATCGCGGTCAAAGCAGATTTCTCGATTTCCATTTTAATGGGAGATAAATTTCAACTTTACGTACAAAAGATTAAGCATCAGTAATTGAAAAATGTCTGCGTGTATTTGGCTCCAAAAAACTTCTATGTACATTAAGTTCGCAAATTGATGGAATCTAGTAACCTTGATACGAGTGTCCACTGATGGTAGAATAAGTCTTTCCTGGGAGAATATATCACCGTTCACACGACCGTAATATTAGTACGTGTTATTTTTAGATTTAGCACCGTTGTCCCTATGTTTCTCTACATCCTTTAAATTGTAATATCCACGTGACTGCAGGTGAGACTCCTTAGCATCTTGAGAATAATTTAGTAAAGTTTCAATATAACTTCGATAAGGGTAACTTGCAGCTGATGCTCCTAAAGATGTTTCATTTAAAAACACTTCAAGTTGATTAAAACACGTATACAGCAAATTTGTCTCGGTGTACACTATGTGTTCGGTGCCTGTGAGACCTGACCCATCTTCATTTACTAACTTAGCTTTCAAATATAAAACACATTCGAAGGGTCAAGATACTAGTCAGAAGTGCCTGGTATATTGAATTCGAGAGGTACATCCGTATTGGTGATTGCGTGAACAGGGTTAATACTAATAAAATTGGATTCACTCACACTGATCTGTGTAGGATTCACGGAAAAGAGATCCAATTCACTCTTACAAAAGTCTGGGTTAGAGGGATGGAGGAAATGAATCTTGCTGGTACAATCGCTTGACGTATAATGAGGAGAGATATGTTTAAGCATTTCTTATATACGAAATAGATGAAGGCTATTATTATTTATGTAAAAGTTACCACTTATCACTGTTATTAGAGAGCAAACACGTCAATACATTTTTGCTTTAATGGTCCTTTCATAATCCTCTTTACAGGTTTTTTACGGCGACCTACACCTTGACCAGTCATCTTGCGACGTATTTTTTCTTTAACATCATCTGACATTTCATCTGAAGCGTCGGCTAGTCGACGTTTTACAGCCGTACGAGGGTCGACACCACCCATAATATCCTGTATAGTGTCTATATCTGTTCTATTCGCTTTTTTAGTGATATATTTACCTCCTGATTTAAACAATGGGAGAGCACGCCGGAATAACGAAGCAAAAAAATCTACCTAAACCATACCCCCTCTGCATTCTTGAACCCCTGAAGACTCTTTCTCTTTCCATTATTATTATTATTATTTTAACGAGCTTAAGCATATAGTGTACTTTACACACAATATATCGGTGTATGGGTTACCTTCAACGTCTCTTATATAAATACGAATCGAACTCATTGGTCTTACCCTGAGGCAAGTATGTGAAATAGAATGCTATAACTCTCAAAATCTTTAGAAAAGAAACTACTCTAACCAAGGAGCTTAGTATTTTCGACCTACTGATCTAAATATCTGAACTAAAACATAGCCATTACCAGGTCTTTTAGCAACTTCATCAGGGACACATACAAAGTAATGAATAGAAAAGTTGTTTTGAAGATACTATATGATCGTCAATAGGTAACAAGTAATGAAATAAAGACTATAAAATTCTTAGCATTTGTTATGTTCAACTCCTCTTCTGAATTATCTGTAAGACGAACACACTTACGCCACCATCATAGGGTTAACTGAAGTGTTAAATCGTTTAAAATTTACAGTACCTCCAAGATCTTAAACACCATTCCATTACCTCTCTCTTGGTTATAGTATGAAATATCAGTCTTACAGATTCGACTTACGAGAATTTTATTAAAGTATCTAAGACATCCCAAGAGAACTAGTATAACCCCGCTTATAGTAAACCTTTCAATGTAATATTCGATACCATCCGTTTCTGTATATGTAAACTGCTGTGTGCGCAAGTGTTGTTTTACAAAATCAATACTTCTATAAAACAGAATAGCCTGGGACTTCACATTCTCTGATGCATCAAGAATTATTTCACCTAATCCTGCTTCAAACATTTTCTCTCGAGAGTTATAGGTTCAATATTTCCTGCTGTTAAAATCAGATATTTATTTTCAGATGTAGATCATAAAATGAATCCATAGAAAGATTCTTCGCGTTATTCATTGATAATAGGAAATATCCATAGAAATGATCATAGAAATATCTCGTAGGTCAATTTAAAGTGTTTCTCATTTCAAAACACTTATTTACGATAGACCCTTTTTTATACTTACTGTGAGCTTCTTTCGATATATTACTTTACACACGCGTTCCAACTGTGAATGATAAGGTTCCTTCAACACTCTTATTAGTACACCCTTATCTTCTTAAGTTGAGGATTATTCAAAGCTATATAATGCACACTAGGAAAACTTATAACTCTGTCATCTTTAGAAAATGTATCACTCTCAGTAACTGCGCCTTAGTGTTTCCAACATTCTGGGGTTCTACAATATTGCTGTAAACATACGCTACGCCTGGGTCACGTAACATCTTTGAAGGATCACATACAAAATGTAATGAATCATCGGTGTTGCTTTTTTGATACAAGTCTATCTATATACTCTTCAATAGTAGGAATATAACGTATTAATTCATTTAGAGATGATGGGATATCGTTAATTCTCAATATTGTGTCATCACGTAAGTAATTGCATTTACGAAACCAATCTGAAGTGTGGAAAATAAATCAACTTCTATCTTTCAAGTTTACTCGAGCTTGGACTTTCAAGTATTACACGGGGCGTGGTCTTCGTTGGCTGCTTTATTAACTAGAAATTACTAAACTTATATATACGGCTTGATCCAAATTGTTTGTTTTAAATCTATGAACACATCGGTAAAAGATTTATAGAGATTACATTTATAAAATATCTTTCAAAGAAATATTTTATGTCGGCTCTCTTGACAATTAGTAATAGGTTAATATTAATACATTTTAACATTCTCAAACATTTCTAAATATTCAGACGCGTATGTGGAATCAGGTTATTCTCCGATATGGCGCATCCAAATCATGCCATAATCCTACTTTTATACATTTCTCCTCAATCTTAATAGTGTTCAATAACTCTGTTAGTAAAGTCTGAATTTT
Source organism: Trachelipus rathkii (assembly GCA_015478945.1). Taxonomy (NCBI): domain Eukaryota; kingdom Metazoa; phylum Arthropoda; class Malacostraca; order Isopoda; family Trachelipodidae; genus Trachelipus; species Trachelipus rathkii. The sequence continues at coordinate 17,502 of JABUQX010068918.1, forward strand.
TATTTCAGGATATAACCATTTAGAACCGATGAACGGTAACGTTAGAATAGAAATATCTTCACGCTCCATGTTCACAAAGTAAACTGATCAGTATTTTTGAAGCTTACTAGCAAATAATTAACTAGAAAACATCATAGGTTAACCTACCCATTTGACAACATACTGTTTATTTACCTTTCCATTTAGATCCTATTATTTTTCTATTTATTTCGACCTTAGGATCAAAACGCGTATTTTCTGTATTCTTGTTTATAGACCACCTTTTATTTTTTCACATCTAAATCCTCAGATAGTATAATTTAACCTGAATATGGTTATTTCTTTAAGGTAATACGAGCCGAAAGGAATAGCTTAAATAATCGGTTTCTACCCTTTTCTGAAATTGAGACTCTGACATAGTCTCGTACTTTAACACCTGTGTTATCTTTTATTTTTCCAGCCGTGTTACTATATGCAGAAGGTTTTGTTTTCACCATCTCTACAGAAGTATTCTTAAGTGTTCTATGATAAGACCTATTATAGGAGTAAGCTAGGTTTTGTAGTATATCGAAATATTTATATGTATTCAACTTCGTGAAATACCTATGCATTCTTTGGCTTTTATAGTTTCTTTGGACTCTTCAACTATCGCCAGCTTTATTAACGAGTACCCCGCGTATATCATAATCCATGGACTACAGCCGCGCGCCCACGCCCCCCATGTTCTTGACACTTCCCTAAAAATTCTGACCTTTATCTGGTCCCATCATTTGAGGATACGTGCCATCTTCATTTATATTAATTTTCTCTTACAAGCAGCAGCAACAGTTTTTTGACTTTTTATCTATTTAAGTCTTTAACCATAAGTATCTGGAATATACGTCTATCACAAAAAGAATGTACTGATAACCTTCATTGTGAGATTTATATTTTATCATATCTGTCAAGTCTAGTTGCCAGACATTATCTAAGTGGTGGGCTATGGTTTTTCGTGTTGGAAATTTTTTTCGTATAGGTTTATGCAGGGTAAAAGCATCTTCACCCTCTAAATATTTTTTCAGTTCTTTTTTATTAATATGAGGAAACTTTAATGCGAACCTTGAAAAGCCATCATAATTGTAAAGAAATATTTATCGACCGTCTATTTAGCTTCCATGACTCACAATGATATTAACATTAAAAAAAATATTAATTTATACTGAAAGGGGATGTAAAAACCGTATGCCCATATGAAATATTTTATTTTTAATTACAAAATAATATTAAAACCTTATGGCTATATGCTAATTTTAAATTACAAACAGAAGAATGTAAAGAACATAGCAAATGTATGCAGAGAGATAACATAGTTTATATGAATTATTTTAAAATTACAAACAATACAATGCTGTAAAAAGTACAATAACTAATAAGGCTTTAATCCATTTTGAAACGATGTATGGTTTCTTTCTTAATCTACCTGTACCTGAACGTGATGTGTTTCTATTTAACGTCTTTAATCTATTCCGATGCAAAAGGAAGGGACCGGAAGAGACTTCGTATCTGGGTTCGTAGGGGACATTGGCAATATTATCCAGAATCTTTTCAATCTTTGTTTATTCTGGATTAAAGTTCTCGTAAAATTAATAGTTTAAAGTTCATGTTTGATCATGTTCCATCCTGTTACAGGATCCTTCTCCCAATACGCGAAAGATCAGATATTAGATCAACAATATTCGAGCCATCAACTGTTTCTCCGTCAATAATGATTTGACCGAAATCGTTCCATGAAATATGGTTTTCTTTTTTAAAAATATTATATAAAAAGCTGAAACAGTTTTTTTTAGCCTCTCATTAGCAAGCTTTCCTCTAGTACATGTTTAAAGTTATCTTCTCTTTTCACTTCAATCTTAGTATCTGATGCTAGAGTTAAATCATCCTTAGGTGAATTACCTAATAAAGCTTTTAGATCTACTAATTTTTGTGATAGCTTTTGATAAAGTTCATAAATTGAAATTTCAACATTTTACAGTTTATATTTGACACAATTCCTTCTTGTAATTATTTATCTTCTGCTCAACTTTTGGATCATATAAACTCAAAGACTGCTGTTGGAGCAACTGTTGATAAGGGTAATACACGGTTTAACGCTGCTGGAGGGTTGATATAGGTTTCTGTAGCTGCGGCTGTTGTTGTTGTTGTTGTTTTTGTTGTTGTTGAGGTAGAGCTCCTGTATTATATTTCATCTTCTCATAATCGCAGGTAGGCTAAAACCACCACAATACAACTTGTCTTCATTATCGGAGAGAACACTATGGTTATCAAAGGGGCGCTTACGACGGAGAAAGAGTAAAAGGTAGAAACACACCTGAACTTTTCTTTAATAGCTTTTTTTTATTTGTAAGTTTTCTTACGTTACCAACAAGTTTTTTAATGATGTTTTTATGACGGCGCAACTTTACCTTCTGAGGTCTGTTTAAAGGTACATTTCATTTTATAAGATTTAGGCATACCTCGGCTATACATTGAACAAATTTTTCATCTTCACAAATCAGCTTTCGTTTTCTGAAGATTTCAGGTTTTTAAATTTTCTCATAAGAGGTAAATAATTTGCTACTAGAGTACTCATTGTTCATGTGTGTATACCGTCTCAGCTTCGTTAGGTAAGATATTTGTACGCAACAACACTCTGTGTGTGTGTTCCTAGGGTGAAGCTCGCAGAGTAAATAACCGTGAGGTATAGATGTAACTTCTTTATATACTTCTAGGAACTCTTGAGTAGGGAACATCTGTGAGGCAACAACGTTGATTTGGCTCATATCTCTTCTTTGCCCGAACAAGATTAAAACTTTGGTTAAAGACACATCACTCATATACTTATTCTGATGAAAGATATTCTGTGTTATAAATAATATAGTGACATTTAAATGATGAGAGTAAACTGTAAAAGTTTCTTGTTTTCGTTTCCAGCTTTTAGACAAAGAAATTATTTATACTAAAGAAAAAAGAGACTTTAATCAATAGATAAATAGATCACGGATGGGCGGGAGGGTGCTGGGGAGGGTGGTTTGATTTACTGATTTACTGCTTAAGGTTATGTAAAACATAACAATTTCAGTAAAAAAATGTATTTTTAAACAAATAAAATAAACAGTTTTATACAAAATATGACTTGAATCAATAGATCAATAGATCGCGGATGGGCAGGAGGGTACTGGGGAGGGTGATTTGATTTACTGATTTACTGCTTTAGGGTGTGTAAAAATGCAATTTTTTACGCCATAAACATAAAAAAATGAAAAAGTTTTGTTTATTTATAAAGTGTCACTTTCACGATATGACGAAAAGTTCTAACAACATGCCAAACATTTTCAGTAAAAAGAGGAAAAGTCTTAAAAGATATGAATAAGAAATGTCAAAGAGGCATCGAAGAGACATTAAAAGTCAATTCAGAACAAATAAGATTCGCGCTCGCGTTCACGAGACGGTTTCACGCCGGGTTGGGACCTGCTGACGAAACCCAACTCGCAGGGGGCCTCAAACATCCAAATATCTACAGAACTTTATTTTTTATGTATTGTATTGTTTACTATCTCAGCACTGCACTTGAGCTAGCACCGGTGCCGTTACCAACTCCAACTCATCAGGTTCAGACTCCTTTCTCATTCTTCTATGTACTATCCAAGTTTCATCCATCCTATTCTATACATTCTGGACTTTTCTTCGGAGGACCCCCCTCTGGGGGGGTCCCCTGACACCCTTTACGAACATATAACCATCATATACGAGATCTACGGGTTCAATAACATATATAATGACGCAAATACTGTATTATACAAATATTTTCAAACTCAGCACTGCACCGGAGCCAGCTCGGAGCCGAATCCGGATCCAAATCCTACTTACTCCTTCCTCCTCTATACCATCTCCAAATTTCAGCCTTCTACGATCATTTCCTACTTTTAGGGGCCAGCACCCCCCTCCAGGGGGGTGCACGGATACGTAACCTCATCTACGATGAGGGTACGTCACTACATAGCGCGCTTATAATTTTAGGACGATACGATAAACCTTACCCGGTATATACAGTATATATATATATATATATATATATATAGAGAGGTAATACTAATATATAGATATATATAATATATATGATATATATATATATTATATTATATAATATATATATATATAATAGTTATATATAATATATATATGATAGATATATATATATATATATATATATTATATATATATATATATATATATATATATATATATATATATATATATATATATATATATATATATATATATATATATATATATATACGCAGAGGAGGTGACGCGGAATTTGGCCTAATACTACTTACATACCAAAACCTATATAAGGCCACAAATCTGACACAACAATACGTCAACCTACTTCAAACATGGCTAACAAAAAACAAAATGACCGCATCACCAAACAAATCTTCAGTTACATTAATTACCACCTACCACCAATTACCCACACCCACTAGTCTACTTAAACAATGTTTGCTATACCCTTTAACAAAACTCCCAAAATCCTCGGAGTAACACTTGACATTCATTTCTCTTTCACAAAACACACAAACAGCACAATTTCATCTGCTAACAAGAAACTAAACATAATAAGAACCATCGCAGGCACAGACTTCACAAACAATAAACCAACATTCTCCACTATATACAAATAATATATTCGCCCCACTCTAAACTACGCTTCTCTAATTTGGCTTCCACTACTAACTGAAAATAACATAAAGAAGCTCCAAACGATATAAAGTAAAGCTCTAAGAATCATAACAGGATGCACCTCAACAACACCACAACAACACCTGCATGAAAAAATCAAAATTCTACCTATAGACAAACACCTTTGCATGATAGGCACACAATTATTTTCCAAAGCAAAAACACCCCAACACCCATGCCACACTGCACTTTCTAACCCTGCCCACCACAGACTCAAACAACCTCCCTCTTCACCAGCTCTATATTACAAACAAATTCAACAACATTCCACCATAACTAAAGAACATAACATAAACCAAACAAACCTACACGACACTAACAGAAAACCACTTAAGACTCAGACCACCAAACAACATTTTAAACAAACAACCGCCATAAATAGCACCAGAATTACAGTCACTACCAAGAACAAGTCTGTCATCCTTCTGAAAGCTAAGATGCGGCCATCACCCTAAATTACAATACTACAAACACAGATTCATCCTTAGCCAAACCTCTACAAGCATCTGTCAAAACTGTAACCAGGTTCCGGAGGATACATCCCACTTCTTTTTCTCCAGCTTAAAAAATTCTCAACACAGAACAAAACAAACATCAGCGCCAGCACACAAAGTCAAGGCCATGGCAAACCACCAACTAAGGAGGAGGAAAACCGGTCAACAGCCAGCAACACACAGGCAACACGGAACGAACACAAGGCAAAGCGCAGCCAAACCGCCCACACCCACGACCACCACACAACCACACGCACCGAAACCGTGATCCCGGCCCAAAACCAGCCTGTATTATCTGCCCATCTCCCAAGACAATCAGACATATGTGTAGGAACCTGCACCATCTTCTCAAGCTTAACAAACAAGGTACATCAAGGGATAAAAAGAAAGGTATGTGATATATAATATATATATACCACACTAACAACACAACAATACATAAAACTATCACCTCCCACACAAACCCACAACAACGAAACTAAAGCACAACAAACAACCAACAGCACAACAGCCAGACCAAATAACCCATACCACCACAACACCGTAAAACACACAACAAAATAACACACAACATCAAAACAACCCATACCAAACCGAGCCACCACACAACATGCACACCCGAACATCACATATAAACATACACCAACACACCACCACCCAACCTACCCACCTGTCTAATATAATACTATATAGTGTATATATATATGTACACAACACCATATATATATATATATAGTATATATATATTTTATAATATATATATGATATTAATATATATATATAATATATATATATTAATATATATATATAATATATATAAAATATATATATATACTAGCATATATATATATATATATAATATATATATTATTATATATATATATATATATATATATAATATATATATAATATATATATAATATATATATATATATATATATATAATAATACTATAAATACTATATATATATATAATATATACGTAATATATAGTATATATAATATATAATAATATATATATAGTATATATATATAATATATATATATATATAATAATATATATAATATATATATATAATATATATAATATATATATATATGTATATATATTATAGTATAATATATATATATATATATATAATATATATATTATATATATATATATATATATATAATATAATTATATATCCTATATATAGAAATAACTAATATAATATATATTTATATATATATTAATATATATAAATATATATATATATATATATATATTATATATAGTATTATATATATATATATATATATTATAATATATATATATATCTATATATATATATATATATATATATATATATAAATAATATATATATATAGATATTATATATATATATAATGTATATGATATATTTGCGTGTATACAACAGAATAATTAACAGTAAAAGCTAAATGTAATGCAACAGGTAAGTAATTTTCAAACTTAATTATCTATTTAAAAAATGTGATATAATTGTATTTTTTTAATGTTAATAATTTTTAATTAAAAAAAAAAAATAAACAAATGAAGGTAACTTGAAATTGGAGGAGTCCATATAAAATAACCCCTCCCATCCGAATCTTAAGTTGCGAACATTAATATTTTTATTTAGATATTTTAAAATTTTATATTAATGCTTCGACATCCCTTTGTTCTTTTGTTGTAGCTGCCTTATAGGTTGTCCGCAACCTGAGAGCAAAATTATCATATATTTGATGCATTATGTTTACTTACTTTATAAATTAATTATATCTTAAATTTTACAAATTATTTAGAAATTGAAACAAATAACGTGTAGGTCTCTTCACCAACTAAGGACAAAATCATATACGGTCTTTTCTAAATCAGATTTTTAAATATTTAAAACATAAATAAATTCTATAAATTCTCCTTACCATCATAGTATCCTCCCGTGAGATCATGACCTACATCTTGCCCATCGGTGAGAGCAGAGTCACCTCTCCAATCAAATCTTTCGTTACCAGCAAGTGCACCTGATCTCTGGGCTTCGTAGAAGAGAATAGACATACAAAGAGCCTTTAGAGTCATGTAAATAGTTTTAATTCAAATAAAAGGACTTTGGTTAACTTTCATTCCTATAATTTCCTATCATTGAATGGTAACTCAATATTCTTGAAGAGTATTTTTGCCAACAGCAAAGGTTAGTCATTAAAAAAGGAAAAACGAAAAAAAAAATAAGTGGAAAATTAAAATAAAAAAAAAAAAACTTGTAGTTCGCTTAATATTATGGTATTTACTTGTAAAAGGAGGTGTTCAATTTTTTTCGATATCTGAGACGGATGCAGAATTTTTTTGACAATCAAAATAATCTTCTCCTCTCTTCTTCTTCTCTCTCTCTCTCTCTCTCTCTTCTCTCTCTTTCTCTTCTCTCTCTCTCTCTCTCTCTCTCCTCTCTCTCTCTTCTCTTCTCTCTCCTCTCTTCTCCTCTCCTCTCTCCTCTGCCTCTCTCTCTCTCTCTCTCTCTCTCTCTCTCTTCTCAAATATATATATATATATATATAATATATATATATATATATGATATATATAGTATATATATATATATATGTCTTCATCGACCATATGTAATTTGTTGCCAAAACGTTAAATGGCAATACAGTCAATCGAGAAAAATATTTAATTGTTTTGTCAGCTATAATATGATTTCCTCTACTTCGAAGCAACACATTGAATGAAGATTTTATTAGTATTTATTATTATTTATTATTATTATGGATTATTATTATTATTATTTTATTATTATTGATTATTATTATTAGTTATGTATTATATATTTATTATTATTCATTTTCACTTTTATTTATTTTATTACTATTATTAACATTATTATCTATATCGTCATTATATTTTTCGGTTTATTTCATTCATGACATTATATCGGGGAAAAACGGAAAAAAAATTATTTTTTAGTAAATTGTTTTTCAAAGAACAAACATTATTACCACTGCGGATGAATATTGATAATGAAAATAAATTCTTAAACTGGGCAATAATCATTGGAGACTTGTCCTTGTCGCTGAGGCATCCACCATTTTGTCCTATTTACGAGAGACCTGTTGATACAAAAAGAAAAAAAGTTATTCTTGTATAGAGACCAATATTCGAAGTCATCTGTAATTATTTTACGAAGTAGAAATATTTACCTTTATTGAAGTAGTATACAATATACTCGTTAACAAAATTACTAAAATATGTATTTTTAAGTGACCGGTGAACAATAACCTGCTGTGATATTCTCAAAACTAGAATTCGCAATGAAGAGGATAATGCATCTAATTTCTTAATGTTAGACACCTTTTCCTCTTAATTTGTGTTCTTTCTAATCGCATATATATATACACCAGCAGATTTACATGTTAAGCCATAATATATAAAACAAAAAGAAACTTTACATTCTCTATAAGAACATTCATAGCGTGTCTCTAACAATGAAGTGGGCAATAATAGTACATAGATATTTACTAAGCACTTTTTAGAAAAAAGAGCCTTTACATTTCACGAATTTCTGCTATTGTCCGAAAGTACTGAAGATTGCATTTGATCGTTACCCATTGGCCATTGAGCCACCCGACGAATCTTGCCGTCTGTCGTTCAGGACGGCCCCTAGCTTTCTGAACAACATCGGACCTGCGGCAATCTTTCCCGCCGAACCGATTTTATCAGCAAATTGATAAATTTCGCTAATAATTTAAACACATTTTTTTGGGTATTGATAGTAAAGATTGTTTTAAAATTAGGTGTTTTACGGAAAATTTGATTATTACTTGAATTGTGTGAAAGTTAGAAAAATTTGTTTATTTTTTTAAAAATTTTCATCAGTAGTTCAGAAGTAGACGCAATTCGGAGCAGAGATCCCTAATATACATGGGATATTGAGCGGCGTAATTTTTTCAAATGATGCTAACCTTTATCTCGTAATGCGTTATTTGATCCCAGGCAATTTGATTTCTCAATAATGTTGGAAAGAGTATATCGCGTCTGCTAAAGCAATATTATCAGAAAAGAAAAAAGAGTTCATGGCTAAAAAAAAAAAAATGCATTTGATTTTTTTGGCTGAAGGTCCAAAAATTGTATAGTTAAGCCGAAAGATATGAAAACCATGTAATTTTTTCACCAAACCTTTCATTACCGGTTCTACATGGAAATTTGACTTAATAAATAGAATGGGCAAAGTTACCGCCGAGATTTTTACTTTAGAACTATATTCTTTCCGAATACTCATAGTTCTTTCATATGAAACCCAAATTTTACAGTCCCCAATTCTTATATTCATCTGATAATGTTCATAAATTGAACCATTTGAAATATAAAAATCTAGGATCACATAATCCACATGTTTTCATTTAATTTCGACCTCGGTCAGTTATAATAATACTATTATATAGATATATAGATATATATATATATAGTAATAGTAATATATATATATATAATAATATATATATTTTATATATAGTAATATTAATTATATATATGATAATATATATATATAATATAAATATATAGTTAATATCATATATATATATATATAAGTATATATATATATATATATATATTAATTATAATATAGTAATATATATATATATAATATATATATACTATATATATATAAATATATATATAATAGTATAATAATAGTATATATATATAATATATATATATTTAATATATAACTATATATATATATAGATATAATAATATAAGATATAACTATATAATTATATATATAGTTATACTTAGTAAATATTATATATATAAACTATATTATATATAGATTATTATATATAATATTATATATAAGTTTATATATATATATGGAACTTTGCTGTCGGTTTTTATATATAATATAATATTGAAGCTCTTATTATAACTATAGTATAATATATATATATATGATATAATATATATATATATATATATAATACTAAAGTATATATAATATATTTATATATATATATATTATATCAGAATATATTACCTTAACAAGCTTCATAAATAATATGAAAATGTTGGGTAACATGGCCCGAAAAGGCACCTCCCGAGTGATCTAATGATTAGAAAACCTCCTTTGGGCTCGATAATGCCACATTCTTTTACAACTGGAGTAGGTCAGTCCACCACCACACACACAACCACATCAACCAACTTTGACAGATGATGATGGGGCGAGATCCGATGGTGGGGAGAAGTTGGAACGACGTCACAGAATTTCCTGTTTGGTTCTTGAAGCATGGTGGCTCTTTGTCAATTAATTTCTGAAAGCATCGCGAAAGTCTTTATATTAATTTTCCAATTTGGTTGAATAATAATACTCTCCTTCCTCTCTCTTAATCTCAGCCTTCTTATTCCTAGCGAAAATCAGGATCTGTTGCCCGTTTGCTTACCAACAAAACCTGTATTGTTGTGTTCCCCTTTATATTGTTTCTGATTCATTAATGTCTTCCACTTTAAACAGTTCTGTGTTAAATGCAAAATATACCAATAGCTCCATAATTTGTCATTAACATTAATCATTAACACTACTACTTACTACTACTTACTACTACTACTACGGATACTACTACTACTAGCTACTGACACTACTACTACTACTTTACTACTACTACTACTACCACTACTACTACTATACTACTTACTGACTACAACTAGCTACTTACTTAACTACTACACACGATACTGACAAACTACTACTCACTACTACTACTACTGACTACTACTACTACTACATACCTATTACATATACTACTCAGACTAACATACTACTGAACTTACTACTTACTTAACGTTACTCACTTACTACATACTATCAAAAAAATACTACTTGAAAAGAAGAGTAATAATCTAATAATAATAATAAATAATAATAATTATTAATTAAAATAATAAATAAATTAATAATAATAAATAAAATAAAATAAATACATAATAAATAATAAATAACTAATAATAACATACTTAATAATATTAATAATAGGATAAGGTATAATAATATAATAATTAATAGAATAATAAAAATAAAATAAAATAAAAATAAAGAAATAAAACATAAAGATAAAAATAAAATAAATAACACTAATAACATCAATAAACAAGAGTATACTAAATAACTAAATAAAAACAATAATTGATAATTAATAATAATAATAAATAATAATAATAAATAATAATAATGGAAATAGAATAATAATAATAAATAATAATAATAAAATAATAATAATAATAATAATTTAGGTAATAATAAAATAATAATAACTAATAATAAAAAATATGGAATAAATCAATAATATATATATATAATAATTAATTAATTAATAATAATAATAATAAATAATAATAATAATAATATAATAATAATCAATAGATAAATAATGAATAAAATAATAATAATGAATAATAATAGATAAATGAATGAGGGACCATTTTTGCATTCCATAGGTGATGCAAGCGATAAAAAGTATAAAAAGAAGAGTGAAAGGCAGAAGAATATTATGTTTAGATTAATAATATAGTATATATATATAGAATGATATATATATATATAGATATAGGTATAATATATAGTATATATATATATAATATAAGAATATATATATAGTATAAGTATATATATATATATAAGAGTATATATGATATATATATATAAGAGATATATATAGATATTAAGACATTTTACGCACTTTCCATGGTGCCTTTTTTTCATAATCTAATCATGTTTAGCAACGTTTTTTTAAAATCGTTTTTTGTAGTCATTTTAGTGACAGCTTCTGGGTCGCCCAAGAATCGTCTTTTCAGTGGCCATGGAGTCGATTGTAAGGCCGACCCCGGAAGCCCACGGCCCCAGGTGGCACACTTCCAGATGCCACCGCACAAGCTAGGTCTTAAACTGTCTTTTAATCATCTTGAATCACCTTCACTTATCTGTTATTTCTTGTGTTTCATCTTTATTTTTAGGTATCGCGTACCATTTGCTGTTGCGGAAACCAGTTAGAATTCGATTAAAAGTTTGAGGGAAATAGACATTTAATAGAGAGGCATAATCGGTAATATCCCGTACAAATTTGGTATGACCCCTTGTTTTCAATAGGTAAGCCTCGTGCTTTGGTATAGGCATATATATATATCTTATATAATATATCAGATTATATATATATATATATACCAATATATATAAATAATCATATGATATATATATATATACTATTAACTGTTATATTCAATATATCTATATATATAATATATATAGATATAACTATATATGTATATATATATTTATGCATATAATATTTTTACTTAATATAGTAATATATATAGATATAGATATATATATGATAATATATATATAATATATATACTTGAATATTCTTAATGAATATATATATAAATAGTATAATATATAACTACATATCATAACCGTTTTCCAGTAACGTAATATATTATATATTAAGTAATTATATATATATAAGTATATATGATAAGATATATATATATACCTATATATAGTAATATATACTCATAGTAGTATACTATAACTATATATATATATATAGCATATATATAGTAATATAGTATATAAATATATATAATAATATATATATATATTGTAGAACATTGTACAAAGTCAGAAGGGGTTTTACACCCAAAAGGTTTTACATTTTTAACAAAAAAACACGTTTTTTATTTACTCCATAAGGAGGTAAAGCAGTAAAGCCAGTAAAGGGCCAGTAAAAGCGAAGGCCAGGTTAAGCTAGGGATCCCACTCCCCACCCCGCCGTCCCGCTGATGGTTTGCTGCTTTTACGTGGCTTCAGGTCAATTTTAACACATTTTATGTAAAATAACGTTCATATATAACCATTACACTAGCATAATACATACATACCAATATATAGATATATAATATATGATAATATAGATATATATAGATATATATAAGATATACATATTTATATATATATATATATATATATATATATATATATATATATAAGTACACAGCAAATGGAGGAGTCGGTGTCAGAGATGGAGTCCACCGACTCCGAAGATGAGTCAGATTGGAGATGGAGAAAATAAAAATAGTAGTAGTGGTAGTAGGAGTTGTAGTAGCCAAAACTCTGATTGATTATTAATATATTTCCCATTAATAATACTTATGCTCCATTTTCTATTCCATCATATCCCCACACATAGCACAATATACACTTTATATATTCATATTACTCTTTTTCTAAACTTTGATCGCGAAAAAGATTTAAAATAAATATAATTTTAAATTTGCTTTCAACATTAAAGGAGATTGCTAGCGTTATAGCGTTTTCCTAACACTTTTAAGATATATTTTATCACTTTCTATCGCCCAGATATGTTTCTGGTTATTTTTTATATCTTATATTCTGAATACAGCCAGTTTCTTTTAACCTCAAACATTTATTTTTTCCCATTTTCGCCTGTAAACCTAATCTATTATATATTATTTTGTTTAAAGTTTTATTAAATTATAGGGAAATATCAATTAATCAATTGATCAATAGATCAAGTGGTATTCAGTACACTCCCTTGTTATCTGAGATCTATTGATTAAGCGATTAAAGTCACGATCAATTAATTAAAGTCTTAATCAAACTTAATTATTTGTATAAACATATAAAAAAATTATTGTTGAACATTACACAAAATTACTTAAATATTTTTTTTGTTTTTACTAAAATATTTAGTAAAAAAAATCAATTAATCAATAGATCAAACTCTAATCATTGATGACTCTGTACACTGGAAAAATATTCGAACTCGTTAATCTCTTTAGGGGTGTAGTTAGTCCTATTCAATCTCCTTTTTACAGTATTTATTTTTTCTAGTTTGTTTACTAGTATACTGGTATGTACTATTATTTTTTCTAGTCAATATACCCTGTCAAAAATGACAGATTGAAAATATTACATTAATGTAGTCTTATTATTCGTAGGTATGTATGAATTTAAATAGGTACGGTTATGTAATATAGATTGTTTGTTTTAAAAGTATTTATTATGTTAAGGTAAAAAATAACCTATGATATGGTTTACACATAGCTCGTTTTGAAAAAAAAAAGCGTGAATATGATTACGTTCTGTAATTGCAATGTTATTGTTACTTTACTGCTTGTTAGAACAGCTTTAAAATCAGTATAAACTATTACGCTTTACTATGATATATTTTATTCAAATAACTTGTTTTTATGTAATAATTTTTACTATATTTTTATAACTTTTGTTTATTTTTTATGTTGTGTTTGGATTAAACTATTGTTAATAGATTGACAATTATTCGTGGAGTGCATTATGTATATTTATGTTATGGTTATTGTGAATTTTGTTGTTAGAATTTGTAAGACTATGTTTGTAATATGTCAAAAAGTGTTTTTACGTTTCTTAGCGTATATTTCGTTGTTCTGATATGAATAGTTAAGAGTAAGGATGTGATATCATTTTTGTTAAACTAGTTACTGTGTCCAATGTATCAAATTAACGTGTGTTAATATGTTAGAGTGATGTGCTTTGGAAACGGATATATAGGTTATCATTTATATGGTTTTTCACACTTGTTGTTTATATTTAACAGATGTTAAGTGAGGCGAGCGTTCTTTTGATTAAAATAGTTCAACAGTTCTTTAAATTAGCTGCAATAAGCTGTGTTAGGCTTTCGTCGTGTATTTCACACATATATTTCTAGCTTCGGGTTAATGCATGAGTGTTTAACTTTAATATGATGTGAAAACTCTTGTATTACGCTTATGCGTATAATTCGTTTGATTAGTTATGATCACTTAGCTAATGTTATGATACACCTTTGTTAATAATAATACCAATGCTAAATGATATAAAATTTAATCATTGCTTTTTATTAGAGACATGCAATAGAAAGTATGAGTAAGTTACGATCATTTTTATTTGTTATGTGTTAGTTAACTCTAATGTTGTTATATTTGTTGGAAACGTTGTACAAAAAACCAGTAATCAATGTATTTGGCGTAATGTTTTCGAAGTAGGGAGGAATTTTGAGAGAAGTCAAATTCTCGAATTTGTATTTGTAACATACTAAAGTACAGTGGAGAGTACAGATACATTTTACATGAAACTGAATTGCTCGTAAAGTTCAACAAGATGTGAAAAAACAAATATACGTGAGTCTGATTTCTCATGTTTAAAATACAAAGTTTACTTGTCATAACTGTATAAGAACCTTTTTGACCGTTATGGTTCGTTTTCGTTGTGTTATATCCTTGTTTTAACTCTCTGATTGAAATAGGTTTGAAAAAAGATTTTATTTTATTTATTTTGAGGTGTTTGTTTTATAAACTATTTTCCTTCAGTAGCTTGTTACATTTGTGTCGCTTGTTCTGCGTCCTTGACTGCGAGCCACGAACTTATTCTCACGCGTATGTTGAGTTGATATCTTTACGAGGCTGGTGTTAAAAGTGAGGAACTTTGTTAATATTGACAATTTATTCGTAGCATGCTTAAGGTGTGTTTAGGTTTGTCGTTGTTACACTTATATATGTACTTAGTTCAGAATATGATGTTGTAGCTTTATTGATGTGAAAACATATTTTTTATTGTTATTATTTTATATTCATTGATCAGTATGAATAATTAGACTTAGTTTATGATAAAATATTTGTTTAATATCATCAGATTGTTATATGTAAAATTAACATTGTTTTATGTTAGAGATTATGTCTTGAGAAAGATGGTGATAGGTTACGTGTTTTGTTGTTGTGTTATGCTTTAGCTACTTACTGTTGTATAAGATGGTAAACTTTTGTGTTATTTTTCCAGCTTTTTTGATGTTGAGTATTGTGTTTAGGTTTGTTGTACATTATATTCTTTGACCGGATGATGCTATGTTAGTTTATCATTTGAGTGAAATTCCTATTGTTATGTCAGCATATATTCGTTTATCAGTGTAAAAAGGTATAAAGAACTTGTTGTTTTATGTTATGTTTTATTACTAATAATGATTACAACGATAATTGATACTGAAATTAGAACTTAAAATCTCTTCTACTAGAGAAGAGTAAGGAGACGATGAATGGTAGAGTATGGTGGATTAGAGGTTTTAAATTTACACTGATTTACATGTTTTTGGGTATGTATATAAACACGCATAATTTTTTTTACGTTATGAATAAAAAATAACCAAAAGAATAATATATTTTTAGTAAAATACAAAAAGTTTTAAAAGTGAAATAATAATTAAAATTAAGTTTTTTATAAAAAAAAAACAAAATAAAACAAAAAAATATAAGTTTGGATTCAAATAGGATAAGATGTTGTTTATATAAACAAATTCCTAAAGAATTAAGCAAACATAAAATGATTTTTAATAAATTATGTTATGCATTTTGACCCTGTGTCAAACAAGAAACAAATGTATAGGCTAATGTTTTCGAAAAGCGGAACCAAACAAGAATCAATAAAGTATTATTGCAAAATGTTTCGAAAACGAACCCAACAAAGAAAATCATAGGTTATTCTTTGCGATTATGTTTTCGAAAAAGTGATGTGAGGATGTTTGAACAATCTTCTCGAGAGACTTAGTTATTTGATTAACTCTAGATGAATAACAGAAACACATCAGCTTCGTCTGTTCGTTCTGTAATGCAATTGTTAGTTACTTTAGTGTGTTAAGTATGAACTTTGTTAATGTTTCATTTAATCGATCATAATATATGTTAGGTTTTGTCATTGTGCGTTATGTTCTTAGTTCAGGTGGAGGAAATTTAACTTTTTTGATGTGAAAACAGACTTTGATGAGGGAAAAAATTTGTTGGCAGAAGTATGTTGTGTAATTTTTAGTAAATGTTATAAAATGTATCGTGAAAAACAAGGATATAGTTATGATGATATGTTTGAAAAAAATTGTTGTGTTTAACTAAGTACGGTCGTGTTTAAGCAGATCAGTTACTTTCACTGTTTGCCAAGTATGGTAATTTCAGTTGTTAAGCTTTGATGTTATAATCATTATATTTCTTGACATGCATGTTATGTTTATGTTTAGCCCGTTATTAGAATGTGAAAAACTTTGTAATTTAACGGTGTTTTATAAAACCTTTATAGAAATCAGGTTATTTTAGTTTATAGTATGTAAATTTTTTTTAAGTTATACGGTAAATTTTGAATATAAAAAGAATAAAAAATTTACTAGAAAATATACAAAAAGTTTGATATTAGTCATAATAAGTTAAATCTTTAAAGTTATTTTACTTAATAAAAATAAAATTTTAATTAAAATTTTTCTGTCTGTCTGTCTAAGAAATAGCTAAAGAGTTTTTTTTAAATATACTAAATAAAGTTTTATTAATGTACAGTTTAGAAAATAATAAAAAGTTATTTGTAAAAACAAAAAAGAAAAAAAAAGAATGGTGAATTAGGCAACGTTCTATACATGTTTTGGTAGTATACTATTACTAGTGTGTTTGAGTATTGAATTTGTTAACTGTTAGCTGTTTATAGATCGTGAATTAAGGTATGCTAGGAAGAGTTGATGTATATACATTTATATTCTTTAACAATCATAGTTTTATTTTAAATGGTTAGCTTTTATTGATGTGAAAACTTTTTGAGTAGTTGGTCATGCATATATTCGACCGATATTGTGTCAAATAAAGAATCTAATTTTATGCTATGGTTATCATCCCAAGTATATATGATCTGAAAAATATTACTGGATTGTCAACAGAATTCAGAGAGAGATCAATACCCATAGTATCAGGGTTTGGGACGGTATGCGAAGTGATAGATTTACTGTGATTTCAGTGATTTTACCGTTTTAGGGTATGTAAAAACATCATATTTTTTGTTTTTTAATTATAAACATAAAAAGAAATAAAATAGTTTTTTAGTAAAAATACAAAAACGTATATATATATAATTATTTTATAATAAAAAAAAAACAAAACTCTAAAAAAGTTTTAAAGAAAATTAACTATTTTAACAAATAGCTTAAAAGTTTTTTTAAAAACAGAAAGTTTTAATGGAAATATGAAGTTAAAAATAAAATAAAAGATTTTTAAACAAAAAGAAAAAAAAGACTGTGCGTGGAAGTTTTCTGAATATGTTTTGTTCTAGTTACTTTCACTGTTTGTAAGTAAATAACTTTGCTAATAGTTTAGCAGTTATATTAGTGTTTAAGGTATGATATGGTTTTTTCGGTGTGTGTTTATATTCTTGGTTTTAGACTAATGATATAGGTTACGCTTTGTTAGCACAAAACTCTTAGTATAACGATTACGGTCGGCCATATATTCGTTGATGGCAGTATGAAATAATTAGGTACGGTGAGATGATAACTATATTTTACAGGTATATTACAATAAATTAGTAATGTATTGTTAGAGATATGTTTTTGAAAAGTGTGAATAAGTTATGTGAATTGTATGCAATGTTAGTTACGTGTACAGATTAGTATAGTATTGTAACTTTGTGTTTAATGCTTGACACTCGCTATATCGTTTGTGTATACAAGATGTAGTTTATAGGATTGTGAGTGTACGTAAGTTATAATTCGTAAGTTCAGCTATGATCTTAAAAGACGAGCTATAGTTTTGTCCTTTATTGATGTGAAAACTTTTTGTTACGTTTAGCGTATATTTCAATTGATTCAGTGTGATATTCTAGCCAATAGGTTGTGATAAAATTTTTTGTTATATATAAATATTTACTATGTTAATGTTAAAACATCAGTAGACTGCATTTAGTATAAAGAAGATGTAGAGGAATTCGTTCCTGAGCGCTCCAATTTGTTAGTTTAGCTTTGAGCTGTTTGTTAAAGTATAGGAAGTTTAGTATAATGTTTAACCTGTTTTACTTTCCTGTTTTAATGATGTGATTAAGAGATTTTTTGAATTTGGGTACGTTATATTCAGTGAGTCAGATGATGCTATGTTTGCTTTATTTTGTGATGTGAAAACTTTGTTACTGATTGTAGCATATGAGTATACATATCTTGTATGCAGCTCAATGATATTTTAGATCAAGGGTTATGATAAATTATGTTTAAAATATTATATGTTTAATGTAAAAATAATGCATTTACCATTATGTTAGAAAATGTGTAAGTAGGTTCCGTTCCTCGCACTACAGTTGTTAGTTACGTGTTACTGAGTGTATATAGGTATGGATCTCTTGTTAATTGTTAGCAATATATTAATTCATTTCAGTATGAATTACATTAGAAACAAGGTTAAATGATAAATTTTGTGCTTAAATATTGAACTATGTATAATAGTATAAACATTGATCCAAGGTTGGTTTGCCTAATATAGGAAGTGAGGTTTGGATTGGTTTAGAATTTTACTGATTTACACAGGTTAGGGTAGTGTAAAAACCCCAATTTCCTTAAGTTATAAATATGAAAATATGCAGTAAAATATCCGCTGTCCAAGATACGATGAGAATCTGCAGGGCAAAACTTTTAAATTAACAAAAATAAATGAAAGATTTGTGTATGTTATAATTAATAATATGAGCACTGAATCAAACAGACTCATAGATGGGTGGAGGGGTGTTTGTGAGGTAAAGGGGAGGTCTGAGAGAACAGGGGTCAATAGAATCATTAGATTGGTGAGGTCGGGAGGCTTGGGTAGGCCTGGGATAGAAGGCCTGGGAGAGGCTTCAAGAGGCTTCCATAGGCTGCCAGAGGCCCTTTGTAGTGTGTTTGATTTATATAAAAACAGTAATTTTTATATGTTAAACTTAAAAAAATAAAAAAAATCTTTAATAATTTCGTAATAACTTATATTTTTATATATTTTTAAAAAAATTCTTAAAAATTTTTTAAATTTTTAATTTTTTTTAAAAAATTTTTTAAATTTTTTTAAAAATTTTTAATTTATTTATAAAATTATAGGAAAAAAAATTTATATTGTTATAAAAAAGACAAACATTTTTTAATATATTTGTTTTTAATTTTCAAAATTATTTTTTTATATTTTTTTCACTTTTTCTTATTTTCGATAATACATCATAAGAAAGATGTAATAAAACCAGGTTTCGTATGTTTAAATTTTATAACTCCCAATATTTCTTCAGTTTATTGTGGAGGGCATATGCATCCGCCTAAACGTGGGGTGCTCCACGTGCAAATTAAACCGACTCGGTTTCATTTCATGTCATGATACCTTAATATATAAATAAGGTGTATAAACCAAGTATTCAGTTTTCTACGTCAATATTCATAATGTTTGACGGGGCTAGCATCCCCCCATTGGATCCTCACCATATTATCTAACACTGGCAGCAGTATGATACATCATATGAAAAAGGAGTATACCAATTTCATCCTTAACTACTGACAGTATTTCATAAGTTTTTGTGGGGCTAGCATCCCCATGTAGAGTGTGTAAGGCTAATTAACCCTTATATAATACTGATTGTGCTCACCTTATTATTGAATAAGAGATAATAATAGTACCGAGTTTCCAGTTATCTAGCGTCATATTTCAGGTTTGGGGTGGGAATCCCCATATGTGGGATCCTAGACACATCTTATATGGACTCTTATACACCATCATATTCGAAATAACTACACATATATCGTACCACCCTCGAAATAACACCAGCATATTGAGGACACCAACATTGTTGCTATTAGAAAATTAATTGGTTAAACAACTGTTTTATTTAACTCGGCTCTCTCGCAACAAAGGCTTCCATGCATTCGATGCCGGAGGAGAACTGCTTCAGATTAATCCATATACTAAACTCTTTCTATATAACTCACTCTCTGACCTACTCATCAAATTTCAGCCTCACTTAGCGAGCACCTTTGATTTTTAAATGTGGGGTGAGGTCCGCCCTTTCGGGGGACCTTTTTCAGCCGGGGGAACGTTAACTTCGTCATACAAAGAGGTACCGATCATCATCTAAACAAAAACCCCTATCAAATTTTAACCCTAATAACGATAACTCTAACACATGTTAAATATAGTATCGTGGAGCCATAGACTTGAACTGAGCCTGAGAATAAAATTATTTCACCTACTCATATATATTTGGAGTATATAAATAATTATGTCAAATAATATATTAATTATATTCAAATATAATATAATAGTACTATAATTTATTATGATAATAATATTGATAATTTTATAATTAAGTTATTATATAATAATATATAATGATTTATTATTATATTATATGGTATATATGTATCTACTTATATAATATAATATAATAATTGAACGTTATTATATATATATATTATTTATATTATTTTTTATATAAATATATATATATAT
Organism: Trachelipus rathkii; assembly: GCA_015478945.1. NCBI lineage: Eukaryota > Metazoa > Arthropoda > Malacostraca > Isopoda > Trachelipodidae > Trachelipus > Trachelipus rathkii. The sequence continues at coordinate 39,063 of JABUQX010068918.1, forward strand.
GTGAGAGTACAAGGGAATCGGAGCGATCATGTGATCTGTCCTGATATTCCATATGGGATCCTTCTTCGAGTAATAATAATATAATCATAATTCATAATAATAAAAAAAATAATTATAATAAATATATTATGTAATCATAATAATAATTTAATTAATAAATAATAAATTAATAATAATATAAATAATAATAATCATAATGAACTAAATAAACATTAGAAGCATTCTTACGGATTCATATGAGTCATTAATCTTTGGCTGCTGCTATGAGAAACCGAAAGTACCATACATTTAGATCGCTCCAATTAAACCTGTTATGAAAAAAACACATCGAAAAATTGTAAAATCCGGTCATCTTTTATGACTTTGATGTCATCTTTTATCCTCTATTTTTCTTTTTTTTCTTTTATCTTCTTCACTTTTCTTTCTTTTATTTCTATTTCTTTATTTCTTAAATTTTTTTCTTTTTTCTTTTTGCTTTTTCTATTATATTTTTTATCTTCCTTTTTCTCTTCATTTATTTTGTTCTCTTTACTAATAACTTATCACATCTTTTCTTCTTTTCATCTGTTCTTCTTCTTGCTTCTTCTTCTTCTTGCTTCCTTCTTCTTCTTCTTCTTCTTATCTTCTTCTTTTCCTTCTTTTAAATCTTTTTATTTCTTACTTAAAAGTAGCATCACTGCATTAATAAATGAAAATAATATAACTAAAGATAATAATATACTAATAATAATAATGATAATAATAAAATAATAATAATTAATAATTAATAATTATTAATAATAGATAATAAACATAAATAACAATTAATTAATAATAATAAATGAGTGGATTTATTCAGTGCGATAAGAATTACAATAAATTTAATGAAATATTAAACAAAAAAATATACTAATTAATTATAACTCGCTCAGAGCGCTGTTTCAACGTAAGGTTTAGTTGTTCGGTACTTCCGGGCATTAACTTACGTAGTCGGTTAAGTCCGAGAAGGGTCCGAAACCAGGAGCCATGGTGATAGTCGGAGATCTCGGAGTCGGTTAGCCGGGAGTCGGGAGCCTGAGAGAGGATTGCCTGAGTTACCGGAGAGTCAGGATCGGAGTCGGATTGCCAAACAGGTTTATAACGTTATTTTCAAAGCATTATCACATCGAAATTATGGTAAACACATAATGTTGCTTCCTCTTCTCATCAGATGTGCATTATATATCGACCGTATATAAATATTAGTAATAAATAATAAAATATAATAACATGCACATTATCAAAAAAACAAAGCACCACAAGAGAGAAACACGAGACAAACCACAATGACAGTAATAAATCACTAAGAATCAGTGAAACACTTTCAGTGTTTGGTCTGTTCTTTTTGAGTCGGGATTGAACAGATCCGTGTTTCGCGTCTGTCAATTTTCCTCACTCAATAAGACTATATATTGACGTATATTCTCTTATTCTCATTCAAATCATATCTTATAAGATAGAAATAGGTAATGCTTCGTTTCAAATATTTCGGTAGTGGTGGCCGACTCTTTTAATTAATCACTACTTTATAAATCATCAAAAATTATTAATATATATTTAATATAATATAATTATATATATATTTATTGATAAAATAAATATCAGGCTATATAGTATTTTTATTATATAATATATATAATATATATAATAATAAAAATAAAAATATTTAATATATATATACTATTACTTATATACTTATTATAAGTTAAAAATCACTTTTTTATATTACTTTAATAATAGTATTATTATTGAGATTGAATTCGACCGACTCCTTGTGGCGGAGTGTAGGACGCTGGTTCAATCCCTCCTACGCGTAAGAGCAGTCTTGAGATACTAATCTCTTCCTGGGGCATAGATCACAATTATATCACTCGATGCGAACTACCTAATGAGGTGCGCAGCCAATGGTCGCTGGGATTAGAACGCGGCCTTAAAAGTTCGATTTTTTCTCGTGATGGATCATTCACAACTTGTTCCAACCGTGTATACCCTTTTATGGCTAAAATTTATCATACTCTCTGAAGTTATATATAATAGTTAATATCATAATATATTTATATTAATATATAAAATAATTAATATTATTTATATATAATATTAGGTATTTTCCTTCAAAATCAGTCAATAATTTGATAATATATAAATATAATATAAATTGTGTTATATATTTATCATTTATATTATTTCATATTTATTAAAAATATATTTTACAAAAATAATGCAAAATCTTTAAATTAATTCATTTCGAATTTTAAATTAATAAAAATTTATTTAGGTTGTATATTTATATTATTTTATTATATATATTGTATATACTAGTTTTTAGTATTATATATGATATTTTTGATTCTTTTTGTCTGACATTATATTTATTGTATTATTATATTAACCAATATAATTATATTTATTCATTAGTTATATGTATATTATATTAGAAAATAACTACTGTTTATTATTGTTCCAATTTCTCTAAAATTTTAACTTATATATTATAAGTAACTAAATATATTATATATATAAAATATATACGGTATATATACTATATTATTATTATTTATCGTTAAATATAATTATTATTTTATTATTACTATAACTATATATATTGATTATATACAATAATTATATATATTATTATTAAGATAAACTTTTTCATATTTTATATTAATGTTACATATGTATAATTTTATATTATTATGTAATATATTAATAAACTTCCCAACATGACATTATATATATATATATATTTTATAGAATAATATTAATTAATTTATGTGTAAAATTTTTATTTTTTAACTAATATATTGTAAATTTATATATTGATAATAATCTTTAAAACGATGTTATCGACGACCATATTTTACTTTATTATCTATTAAGTTAGTATAATTATATATACTAAAATATATAATTATATAAATATATTAGTTAGTATAGATAAAAGTAGAATTAATATATGAAGAGACTAGTGTAAATAATTTACAATTTTAGTAATAGGTTTCCGTAGGTCAAGAGATTATATATAATTAATAAATAGTATAAATATATAATGATATTTATAATAATATATATATATTATATAATTGTTATTTATATAACAGGAAATAATTCTATTTCACTACTTTAGAAACAAAAAAGTTATAATATATTATTATTATATGTGTAATTGTAGATAATTTATCTACTATGAATCCTATAATTTATATTATAAATGTTTATATATTATATACAGAATAAATCATCTATATATTATAGAAATAAATTTTATTATACATTATAGGTGTCACTAAATAATAGTAATTTTAATTAACTATTTACTTTCTAAATATATATATCATCTATTATTAGTATAAAATATATATTATATTTAAAATACTAATTGTTACTCTGCAAAAGTTTAGTATTATTTAGGTTCACTTATATTAAATATATATTTTCTCTACTATAATTATACTAATATAAATATTTATATTAATAGACTCTTTATTTTACCGGTAAAGAATCTTATCTCATGGTAAATATTTCGTGCATTTGTGGGGGGGAGGTGTGATGACTGAAGATAAATTTTGGAGTTATTTTTTTATTTTTCTCTTTATGTATATTCTTGGCAGTTCATTTTTTTAACTCCATAGGTGCCTTATTTTGGAGATGCTGAGTGTTTTAGATTCCTTTTTCTTTTTTTAAACCAATTAGTAGAATCTATTTAATTTATAAATAATATAAAAAAATATAAGTAATTACATTAAGTTTAGTAGGACAGCACACTGATGGGCGAATCTTCCTGTATGTTTTGTGTCACCAGTTTCTGCATTTGTAAAAATATATGTTTTGCCATTGAATCATATTTCAGTAGCAAGATGGGCTCTAGAGTGTACATCGGTCCAGAGAGGTGCAGAGCTGCCTTTAGTCAGGGTTGCGATCCCGGTGTTCTCTAGACTAGATACGGAGGTGTGGTGTAATAAATAGAGAGTGGCGGCGGTGGAGAGTAGTTCTGTTGCATTAACTGGGTTGGTCATGCGAGGTTGAGGTCTGTGATAATTAGTAGGTTTGGGAACGCCAGTGCGTTCTAAGAATGGGGCGCGGGATCTCCTGTCTGCTGATATTTAGGTGAGGGTCTTGTTCGCTGGAACCGATGTGTAAGTCTGCTAGCGCGTATAGCTTCTCGCTTTAGTTTCTATATATATATAGAGAAGGTAATAATTAGAGATAGAATAGTGTTATGGGTGACGCGAGGTTTATCAATCTGTAGGAGATGTAGCTGGTCCGTGGTCATTGACGAAGAGTTCCGTGTATCTACGATCGCCAGAACGATATACGGGTGGTCTCATCGATATCTGCGATAGATATAGGTATATTGACGTTGATATTTACGTGCGATATTCGGTGGGGTGATAGGGGTGTGATGAAGGTGGCGTCGAGGACTGATATGAGAATGTGCCATAGTTTGCATGTCGTTCTAAGGGACTCTGAGGCGTGGCGTGACTATTTAGGACAGCGTTGCCATCGTTATGAAGGGAACCAAATGTTTTATAAAAATTTTAAGCATGCTGGGGCGTTGTTGTAGTTTTCTCGAGTGTCATCTCTCTGTAATCCCATATTGGATATCGCTTTTTTCTTTACATTTTTCACAATTACAATTTAGAACTCTTTAAAGTACGAATTTTTCCTAAATTTCCTGCTTTTTGAAATTTTGGTAAATCTTAAAATTGAGTTTTTACACGGTATTTTTTCAGCATTTGAAAAAATAAATGTGTTTCATTGAAATTCCAATTTCAAAAAGATAATGAAAAGTGGAATTATTAAAGGAGGTTTTAGGTTACCTTTCTACACGTTTTTTTTTAATGGAAAAGTGATTTTTACTGACTATCAATGCGTTTTTGCTATATACTCCTAAATATTTTCAATTAGTTGTGAAAACCTCATGTGCGTACGTTGTCAGTATATATAGATGTTTACTCTCTAAATAACGGCGTGGTTCTTTTCTTGTAAGAGTTTATTAGCACGAGCGTGTTCACAAAGTGTGTGTGGCTAGGGAGTATTAGTTAGGGTAATTTAGAACTTTTAAAGAAGGTTTTGAGTGCGAGGAGTGCCTAGTTGATGCGTAGTAAGCCTGATATTTAGTTCAACTGTGAAGTTCGACTCGTTGCTAGCGTCCGCATATAAGACAATGTATATATTACTGGATCTTGCGGAGGATCGAGGTCCTCTTGATTACTAATAGCTGCTTGATGCACTGGATGATTCGATGAGTTGTATGAGTCATCATGGCTGACTCACGGACCGTGATACTCTTAGCCGGTTAAAGCAATCTGGTGTTTAGAATAAAGGTCACGACTAGTGGGGGTAAGGGCGTTGCCGTTGTTGAGGACCTCTTGATATGGTGATCACTAGGTTCTGCATCGATGTTTCTAATGAGCGGTGGTTACTGTGCTACTTTTTTTAGTTTATTCGCTAGGTTGGCACTTATCCGTCGGGTCATGATGAGGGAGGCATCTTACTGTCGGGTGGTGTGCTGACTGCAAGTGGTGAGTCGTTGCCGTATGCCAAGGAAGTTCGCCTGTGAGATCTGAATGCGTGTTCGGCGCAGGTGGAGATTGGATTAGTCGTATTGGTGGGATTATTAGAGGTGTGTGTGCCCGTGGACAGTCTCTACTACTCTAGTTTCGAAAAATGGCAAGCACAAGCCGAGATTTATTAATGTAGTATTAGGTGTTTAAATTGACGTTTGTTTTAATGAAATTTCAATGTTTTGTTTTTAATAGATCACCATAAATTCTCATTAGCTTGGTGTGGGCTGAAAAACCTTGTTTGAGAAGTTAAAGAGAGATGTTTTAGGACTCAAGTGCTCTGATATATGGAAATTACAGCTTTTCTTAAATTATTCGAACATTATAACAGTAATTTTGAGACTTTGGCAAGCCATTAAGATACGATAATAGTGGTGTTGTGTGTTAATAGTGAAATTCAAACAGTTTAAGATTACAAAGTATTTGTTGGTTAAGTAGTGGTTCTTGGAAGACAACAGATCAGTGTGAGGTTGTGTGCCTTAAAACGGTAATTCAGCTACATTCTTGAAGAACTATTGTGTTCATTTGAAATGGGGCATTCGAAGAAAGCAAGAAAGCGAATTTATATAGTTTTAGATGTTTAAATTGACGGTTTTTTCAATTGAAATTTTTAAATATTGTTTTTATATACTTAAATATTTCATTAGTTGTGAAAAACCTCTGTTTTTTTAAATAAAAAAATTTTAACTTTCGAAATAATATGCTTTTTCTTAAATTTCACATTACAACAATTTAGAAACTCTTGTAAAGTTACGATTTTTCGACTCTAATTCACAACAACATTGCTAGTATTATTTGGTAAATTCTTAAATTGACGATTTTTTAAGGTTATTAAGAGAAGACTGGTAATGGTTTCAGCATTGAAAAAATAAGTGTTGCATTGAAATGCAATTTCAAAGAAGCAGAAAAGAGAATTTTATTAATAGTTTAGGTGTCTTAAATTGGCACGTTTTTTAATGAAATTCCATATTTGTTTTTTATAATACCAAATATTTTCATTAGTTGTGAAACCTGTTAAAAATGAAAAAATATTTTAACTCTAAAATTACGCTCTTTTTTTAAGAAATGTTTCACATTAACAAATGTGAAACATGATAAAGTTACGATATTAATAATTTTCAACATTTGAAATTATTTGGTAAATCTTAAATTGAGATTTTTTAACGGTATTTTTTGCAAGCACTTCATTGAAAAAAATAAATTGTGGTTCTCCATTTGAATGCATTCAAAAGCAGAAAGTGAATTTATCTAAATAGTTTTAGGTGTCTTAATAAACTAAGTTTTTATATGAAATTTCAATATTTTTGTTTTTATATACTCAAATATTCATAGATTTCGATAAAAGTTTTTGACCAAAATTTTAACATTCTAAATTCGACCGTACGCTTTTTCTTAAATTTCACATTTTTGCAATTTTATCTTCTCTAAATACGATTTTCCTAATTTGTCAACATTTGAAATTATTTGGTAATCTTAAAATTTATTTTTAAACCCGGTATTTTCAGCATTGAAAAAAAAATGTGTTGAAAAATGCAATTTTCAAAATAACAGAAACGTTATTCGATTAATAGTGTTTTTAGGTGTCCTTAATTGACGTTTTAATTATTGTGAAATTTTAAAATATTTGTTTTTATAAATACCACATATTTCATTAGTTGTGAAAACCTAATGTTGTGTTTAAATAAAAATTTTAAACTACCAACGTATATTTGTCTTACAGATTTTTCACATTACAGATATAGAACTCTTTAAGTACGATTTCCTAATATTTCAACATTTTGAAAATTAATTGGTAACACTTAAAGACTTGAGGGTATTGTTTAGATCAGCGTAGTAAATTGTGTATCAGGAGCATACTCTCGCAACGAAGAAGGTGATTGCTGTATGCTATTTAATGTGGAGACACTTTCAAATTTACCTCTCACAAAGAGCAGAAAAGCGAATTTATTAATAGTTGTGGAACACGGGATGCGTTTATCATAGAGAGTTGTTTTCTGTTTTTTACCAAAAGCAATTCTCGACTATCTCATTGGTAAGTATCTATTAACAATATTATTTCATTAGTGCTGTAACCCTGAAGCACCCATGAATCGTGATGGTTTAAATAAGAAATAATTTAACTTTCTAGAAATTACGTCGAACGACATTGTTTTCCGTTCATGTTATAATTGTCTACATTGGACGGATATGTAAATAATAGTGAACTCTTGTTTAGAAAAGTGCAACGCATTTCCTAAATTTTCAAACATATGGAATTATTTGGTAAATTGGAAGAGAGATGTTCATTCTTTATCTTCTAGATCAGACTGGATAAAGATTTTCAGCGATTATGTAAAAGAACTTATTTTTGTGCTGTGTTTATCTGAAATGCAATTTCAAAAGCGAAAAAGAGAATTATTATAGTTTTAAAGTGTGTCTTAAAATTGAGTTTTTACTCCTCCAATCCTTTTCATCTCTGTTCCCTCAGGACACCAATCAACAAGGTTCCGCTGCCCTGCCCCTGCAGAAGTAGTCTGGCAGAAGCGGAAGCACTTAATACCTGTTCTTAATTTTCATCATTCGACATTATTCTAAACCCCTGCTGACGAGGTGAATGAAAAGAAGAAGCATGAAGAAGCAAAAAGAAAAAAAAAAAGAATTTGTAAACGCTTTCTCTGATTCAAAAAAAAAAAAAAAGATTGTTTTAAAATTTTTTTTTTGAAATCACTTCATTTGCTTAAAGGGGAAGGATTCAAAATTTATATTTTTTAAAATAAATAGAACACATATTTACATTTTCAATTTTTTATATATATATATATATATATATATATACATATATATTATATAATATATAATATATAATAGTAATATATA
>JABUQX010068919.1:5000-34031 GCA_015478945.1 Trachelipus rathkii
AACCGACTATCATCCATCCTTTCCATGACCAAACCATCTCACGTACTTTCATTTATTCTCTCATTTATCCTTTTTTCATACCATACAACTTCTAATACGTTCACTCTTCATTTTATCAATTCTTCTCAACAACCTAACACGCCCCTAAGTTCATCTGAGCACATTGTACTTTTGATCTATACCCTTATTCCAGGCCTAGTCCTCACTGCTAATAACATTTACACAGGTAAACAACATACCTCGACGTAAGACCTACGGCACTCAGACTTAGTCCTCTTTACTATCCACCAAGTATTTAATTGCACAGCCACCTCCTGTAATTCACAATTCCCTTTTTGTCCAACATATATATATCCTAAATATTTAAACTCAGTCACTTGTTCCAGCTCTCACCTCTAGCAATAAACCTTCACACCGAGGACTTCCTCACTCACTACCATAAACCTTACTCTTATCTAAAAGTTTTACTTTCAAACGCCCATACTTTTACACCACCTGCCAAATTTTCTACCAGCCCTCTCAAAAACTCCCTTCAAGATTCACCCGCACAAACCATATTAATATTATATAAATATATATATATATATATATATATATATATATATATATATATATAATATATATATATATATAATATATATATTATAGGCGAGATGGTGTTGATGGTGGAAAGTTGTAAAACAAAGAAGTTTATGGAGGGTCATAGTTTCGAGGGATTGGAGGAGAGCAAATATTAGTAGCCGCTTATATAAGTAAGGGGATAGAGGTAAGCCTGAAAGTATTATAGGGCTAATTAGTTTATTGAGTGTTGTAGGGAAGATATATGCTGTTGTTATTTTGGTCGAAAGAGTGCGTTTAATGACTGATGAACTGATTTGGGGGGAAGATCAAGGTGCGTTTAGAAGTGGATAGAGGATGTGTGGATTCAAATCTTTACATTGCAAACAAAGATTGGGTATAATGAGGGAAGGAGAAAGAATATAATTGGTATTTAGGATTTATGGAATTTGCAACAGGCGCATAATAGGATTAAATAGGGGAAGCTCTATGGCAGTGGTTAGTGATATGGTGTTGTGGTACTTCTGAATGGAATCAAAGTAATGTAAATGGATGATAGAAGCGTGGTGTAGAATAAATGGAGCTTGAAAGTGATGGTTTAATATTAATAGCGGAGTGAGACGGGGATGTGCTATGTCTCCTTGGCAGTCCAATCTGTATATGGATGAGGTTATGAAAGAATTAGAGGTAGGGAGGTGACAAGGGAAACGGTGTTAGAATGATGGAGAAGGAAGAGAGTGGAGGGTTTCCCTACCTATTACATGAGGATGTTTGGTTTTGTGTGGCGAATTCTGAAGCGAGTTTGAGAGAATTGGTAGAGAGATTTGAAAGGGTGTGTAAAAGGAGGGGTGTGAAAGTAAACGTAAATAAAAGTAAGGTTATGGTTGGTTGTGAGTGAGACAGTCCTCGGTGTGAAGTTTATTAGATGGTGAGCCGCTTGAAAAAGTGTCTGAAGTTGAATAATTTTAGGATATATTGTTTGAATGAAAAGGGACGGAAAGATGCAGAGTGTAGTAGGAAAGTTGTGAATGGGCACAAAGGTGGCTGGTGCAAATTAAAATCGTTGGTGGATGTAAAGGGATACTAAGTCTTGAGTGCCCTAGGGTCTTACATGAGGGTAATTTGATACCCGTGTTATGTATATGTAGTGGGACACTGTCCTGAATAAGAGGTATAGCTTAAAGTACAAGTGTGTTCAGATGGGCAATCCTTAGTGGCTGTGTTAGGTGTGAAAAGAAATGATAAATTGAGGAATGAACGTATAAGAGAGTTGTTTGTGGTGTGGAGAAATGGGTAAATGAGAGAATAATGAAAGTACGTTGAGATAGTTTGGTCTGTTGAAAGGATGGATGAATGGTCGGGTCGGTTAAGAAATAAGCGATTATAAGTGGTGAGTGTGGTTGGCGAATCGACCTGATCGGAGACCGCAAGAAAAGTTGGATTGAGTTCAGAAACCAGGAATGCCTGGAGGAGAGAAATATGAGTTTTGCAGAGGCGAGAAGAAAGGTGCCATAACAGCAGTGAACTGGCGGGGTTTTGTGAGGTGTAGTCGAGGTCCGTAAAAGCTCTAGGGTGTGATTTTTGCTGACAGCGACGAGTTCTCACTAATTGGTAAATAAAGGGGCGGTAAGGCTGGGCTTTTCTTTTCGAATTTGCCTCATATTCTTCTACTATTTTTTCTGTTATCATTTACGGTGCATGTTACGCACCTTCCCCAGTCTTGGGGAGAGAAGTTGGGTGATGATGATGATGATGATGATGAAGATGAATGATGATGATGATAGATGAAAATATATATATATTATATATATATATATAATATATAATATATATATATATATATATAATATATATATATATAATATATATATATAGATATATATATATTATATATATATATATATTATATATTTATATTATATATTATATTTAATATATATATATATATAGTATATATACTATATATATATATAGTATATAATATATATATATATATATTATATAATACTATATATAAATATTATATATATATGAAAGTTTTCCATAAGTACTTGTACTTGTCTTGGTACCTTGATACATTAACTGTACTTGGTACTTGTATTTAAACAAATTCTAGAGTACTTGTAGAACTTGTATCTTTTGCTGTTGAACAATTCCTAGAGTACTTGTACTCTTCTTGTCGTGACAACTGTTGCTTTTCATGTCCAATACTTTACCTATTCAACATACCACTATTCTATTCCTGTTGAAGAGCTCGTTTAACTCGTCAATCTAGCAAAAATCTCTTTCTTTTTCTGTCCACCTATCACCTCACCCCAAAACTTAACTGCTATGCTCAATCTTTCATTATGTATTCCACTGGTAAAGTCTGAAAAGCAATTCCTTCTTCTATTTTATTTCCCATTTCCTGTGTTTAATGTTACTTTTCACGGAATGTGTTTTGGAGGTCATATCATCCTTGATGCCAATTTCTGATTTGGATTCAAACTCTGGTAGATTGCAAGTAAAACAGCTGGCGCTTTTCCCACCAAATATATATATATATATTATATATACGGAGATCCAGTAACTTATAATCTAATTTAATAATAATTTATATCAAAAACAAATTATTTTTTAAAATATGATATATATATATTATATATATATAATATATAATTATATAATATATATATATAATATATTATATAATATATATATATATATATATAATAATATATATATATATATAATATCAATATATATATAATATAATATATAATATTATATATATATATAATATATAGTATATATAAATATATATATATAGGGGTATATATCAGCGGAGACCCAGTAACTTTTAACTACTTCGGTGCTCTCTTCTCTCTCTCTCTCTCTTCTATATATCATATATATATTATATATATTAATATATATATACTATAATATATATATATAATATATATAATAATATAATATAAACGATTAAAATAAAGTTAGTCTCACTTATTTTTATACATAAAGAAGATGTAAACTAAGAGATCCAGAGTTAAAGCCATACAATGTAAAAAATATTATGCTCTAAATTCCACACCACAAATTCTCTGCTATTTCATCTGAGCACGATAGTCCCTTTTTTAATGTGATTGAAGAGGAAAATAGATGCCTGTTTAAATCCTCGATGATTTCTAACACTTTTTGTTTCAATTGTTTGAACATAATCTTTCATTATTATTCATGTATATTTCATTCAATCTTGACAAATATTTTCGCATAAAGATTGAATAACATAATTTTATCGTCAACATTAAATGAAATGAGTGGTAATGCAGAAATCGGTGTTTCTATAATGGGTTTAACTCGGTGCTAAGCACGATCAGCACCAGTTTAGGAAAGTGTCCTATCTTAAATATAATAGATGTAATATTATTTGAAGTAGTATGTAGTATAAATGTATATTTAGGTTAGGTATATATATATATAGGGTAGTACTTGCTAGATTAGTATATATACTAATATATATAGTATATATATATAATTATATATTGATATATATTATGATACTATATCATAAAGTATTATAGTAGTTACCGGGAATGCTCTCACAGTAACTGCTCGGGTGCGTTTAGTTGAAAATCTCGGAAATACGTGCTCACTTTTTGCATTGTTTCCAAGGTTGTTCAATTAAATAGCAACCCTTTGACGAAAACATTACCATAAACTATTCTTTTCAGTGATCATATATGTATTAAATCTATTCTTCCACATAACTTAATGCCCTTTTGCTTTTAATACTCTTTGTCACCTTCAACACCACACACCATTTGTGGTTTGCTCTTCTTTCTATTGCCTACCACTTGGGATGGTAAAAACTTATTAATCAAATCTATTTTTCAACCTCATTCTAAGCACACGGTGTCCGTACCATCTTAGTACCATGGCTTTGGTTATGCTCTTCTCCCTCTGACATTCTCTATTGGCACATACCCCTTCCTTTCCTTACACTTTCTAATTTCTATAGTCAATTCATTCGTTTACTTCAACAGAAAGTATGTCTCGCTAAGACCTTTACATTATCCCTCAAAATCTCAACTCTATTTTTCATTTTAAGAGTTTAATGCCCACGTCTCACATCCATACAGAACAGTTGGAAAAATGTACACTCAATCAATTTCACTTTTACCTTCCTTGTTAAATTTCCCCTTTTCCATAATTTTCTAAGGCTACGTAATACTCTTTCACCCTCAGAAACCCTTTGGTCATTCTCTTCTTTCATGCCACCGAAAGCTCCGAAATCCATCCCTAAGTACCTAAAGATTGTAATCTCTGCTAGGCTTTCCCCATTCAGATTTATGATATCCAACCTAGATTGAGAATAGTCTCCTTTTGGTTTTGTACTAATTTTCATCACTTTATTTTTAGCTCTATTAATTTTTAATTCTTTTAGTTGGCGCACTCGAATTAAACTGTAGTGACAATTCTCGCGTGCTCTTTCCAGGATGCTCAGAAATTTCATTAAGATAGGTTAACCCTAGGCTAGAGTAGTTAAGAGATTTCCTGTATAGCCTACTGTGTGTTTGCAGGTTTATTTGAATTATTAAATAGTTTTTCTGTATTTAACTACAGTCTTTAACAATTGTTATATTAATTTTGTGATAATTTAATTTAAATTAAGTTTGCCATAGCCTAAGTTAGGCCTACTTTATAATTTTTATATAGCCTTAGCCTAGGGCCTAGGCTATTCTATACTCAAACTTGTTTTGAGATATTAATTTCTTTCTGGGCTTTAGTGATATTTAGTAAACTGTAGTTGGTAAAATAATTGGGTACAAGCTAGACTACTGTTAGGCCTACCTTATAATTTTTATATATCCCTGGCCTAGGCTAAGCTAGATATAAGCTTGTTAAAAATTTTAACTTGTTTTAAAGATATTAGTTTATTTCTTTTTAGGCTTTGGTGATAGTTAAACTGTAGTTGGTAAAATAATAGGTACAGGTTAGTAAGCTAATAATAAATAAGGTATGTATGCTCTGTGTGATATCTGTGGGACTGTAAGAGGTGAATATGTGAATAGCTGCCCTACTTGTGTTTTGAATGCAGAGAATGTGTTGTTAAGGAAGGAGATTGCAAGACTGAGTGAAAATATGAATGGATTGAAAGAAGAAGTATTTGAGTTGAGAAAGGAGGGAAGTGTTAGAGTTAATAGGGATGCCGAGGCGAGGAGGGAGCGGGATATAGGGGTAGACAGGAATAGTGATTCACCTAGGCAGGAAGATGAGGGGGAAAAGGATAAAGTAGTTGATAATAGGTAGTTTAAAAGTAGTTTAAAGATGAGGATCTCCTAAGTCAATCAGCCTGTGACCTGCAGTAACAGGTTCGACTGTCTTCCAGATGGGGAGGGATCAGTGAGTGCCAATGGTAATGTTGAGTTTTCTAAAGGGAAGACTGATACATTGCTAATTGTGAGTATGTTATCCAGGTGCCAGAGTGAGTGATATCGTGGATAGGATAGATAGAGAGATTGATTCTACAAATGTTGATTCAGATGTGATTGTGCATGTGGGTACAAATGATATAGGACATAGAAGGTCAGAAGAATTAATAGCAGATTATAGGAGATTGATTCAGAAGATGAAAGCTAGTGGAAGAAGGTGCATGATTTCTGGGATTTTACCTAGGTTAGGTGCAGGTCAGGAATGGGGGAGTAGGGCTTTAGGTATAAATGAAAGGATTAGGAATTTATGTTTTTCAGAAAATATTAGGTTTTTGGATTTGTGGAGAGAATTTCATAAGGATCATTTTGCAGCGGATGGAGTTCACTTGAGTCGTAAAGGTGTTGGGCTTTTCAGTACCAGTTTGGAGACTTGTTTAGCAAAATGGGCTAAATCGGGATACGAATAATAGCAATGGTAACAGTAATAGTGGTGATATAAATAAAACTAGTGTTGTTACAGACTCAAATAAGGATGATAGCAATAAAAATAGCAGCATTTTGAATATCAAATGCTTTTACACAAATGCTCATAGCCTTAGAAATAAAAAAGATGAGCTGATTAGTTATACCATAAATGAGAATCTTGACATTATTTGCATAACTGAGGCATGGGTTAATGAAGAATTATATGGAGACTCCGTTCAGGAATATGAAATAGACGGTTATTCACTTTATTTATACCAGCGTAGAGGAAAGAAGGGTGGGGGTGTGGCGCTTTATATTAAAAGCAATATTCAATCTGTATTAATGACCGACTTTAAAACTAATCATGATATTGAATCGGTATGGGTAGATATCCTTATGTTTAATAAATCATATAGAATAGGGGCATTTTATAGACCTCCTGGCCAGAGTCAAGAATTAGACTCAGAAATTGTAAAAGAAATTGAGACAGCATGCCACAGTAAAGAAAAAAGGTATAGTCATAATGGGTGATTTTAATTTTCCTGGCATTCAATGGGATTCCTTGTCTAATACGGACCATAGTAGTTCAGTATTTTTAAATTGTATACTAGATAACTTTTTGAGCCAGATGGTCCATGAACCCACAAGACACGATGCACTATTAGACTTAATATTAACTAACGATGAAAGTATGGTGGGCGAGGTTAGAGTTGAGGAGAATTTAGGACTTAGTGACCATAATATAATTAGATTTAATATAAATGTGATATCTAGACCCAAATTGCAAGTTAATAAGGAAAGGATCTTAGATTTCCGAAATGGTGATTTTACCAAATTACGAGACATGCTTAGTATAACTGACTGGGATAAAGAGTTTAAAGACCAAAACTGTTTTATCATGTGGGAACATTTTAAACAAATTTTAATGAATATTCAGTCAGTATGTTTTAAAAAGATAAACCCATTAGGGTGGCGAAGAGAAAACCTGTTTGGTGGAATAGAGAGATAAGAGATAAAATTAATGAAAAGCGTAGATGTTTTAAAATATTCAAGGGTAGTAATAGGAAGATGATTTAGAAAATTATAGGAAAAATAGAAATGAACTTAACCAGTCAATAAGAAAGGCAAAGAGAGAGGCAGAAATTAATTTAGCAAGGAATAGTAATAAGAACCTGAAGTTTTTTTAGCTTTTATAAATTTAAAAGTAAGAATAGGACAATTGATCCAATTAAAATTGATGAAAATTTAGTGAGTTCAGATAAGGAGTTGGTCAACATTTTCAATGCTTATTTTGCTTCAGTGTTTACAGAGGAAAGATTAGATAATAGTTTGGAGACTAATAGTTCTTGTATGCATGTAACAAATAGACTTACAGAATTTGAATTTGACGTAAAAGATATTAAACGTTTATTAGACCATATTGATCCAGGTAAAGCTGCAGGGCCTGATGGGATATATGGTAGAATTCTGAAAGAGGGTAGTATCAGCATTGCAAAGGCACTGTATTTGGTTTTTAAGCGATCTATAACATTTGGTGAGGTACCAGATGACTGGAAAACAGCATATGTTGTGCCTATTTATAAGAAAGGTAGTAAGGAAGATTTGGGAAATTATAGGCCAGTTAGCTTAACATCTCTGGTTGTAAAGGTTCTGGAAAAGTTACTAAAAGGTCATATAGAGAAATATTTAGAAGATAACAAGGTATTGTATGACTCCCAGCACGGTTTCAGAAAGGGTAGGTCATGTCAGACAAACCTTTTAGAATTTATGGAATATATTACTGACTGCATTGACCGAGGAGATCCAGTTGATATTGTATATTTAGACTTTAGTAAAGCTTTTGATAAGGTTCCCTACATAAGGCTGATGAAAAAGTTATTGCAATGTGGTATAGGTGGAGTGGTACATGGTTGGATTAAAGAGTGGTTGCGAAATAGAAAACAGTGTGTACAACTAAATGGGAATAAATCATCATGGGAAATAGTGAAGAGTGGTGTCCCACAGGGTTCAGTGCTGGGGCCACTATTGTTCCTCATATATATATATATATAAATGATTTAGACCAGGGACTTAAATGCAAGGTTTCTAAGTTTGCAGATGATACTAAAGTGGCCACCTCAGTTAGGAATAGTGAAGGATGCATAAAGATTCAAAATGATCTTGATAAACTTCTTGGGTGGGCAGATAAGTGGCAAATGAATTTTAATAGTAAAAAGTGTAAGGTTCTTCACCTAGGTTACTCAAATAAAAGTTTTAACTACGATATGAATGGGGATTGGCTTGAGTCTGTGGACCAAGAAAAAGATTTAGGTGTGATTATAAGCAGTAATTTGAAAGTAGCTAATCAGTGTTTGGAAGCTAGAAATAAAGCTAATAAGATGCTGGGCATAATAAATCGCAATGTTGTTTACAAGAGCAAGGAAGTAATAAGTAAACTGTATAATAGCTATGTTAGGCCAGTAATAGAGTATTGTGCACAAGTTTGGGCCCCTTATTTAAAGAAAGACTTAGATATGCTAGAGAGAGTGCAACGTAGAGCAACAAGGATGATTTCTGGGTTTGAGGGTAAGAGCTATAAGGAGAGGCTGAAGGAGTTAGGAATGTTTTCTGTAGAAAGGCGATTTCTCAGAGGACATGATACAAGTCTACAAAATATTTACATCTATTGATAATACAGAGACCAATAAATTTTTCATAGTAGAACATGGACAGGTGACCAGGGGCATAATAAGAAAATTAAAAGAGCATGCCATCTTGATATAAGAAAGCATGCATTCAGTAATAGGGCTGTTAAATCTCGAATAGTCTGCCGGAGGTAGTCGTGAATTGTAGTGACCAGTCTTTTGCGTCATGATGCTAAGAAAGTGATTCCCATGGATGGCTGCAAGGTATTAACCACGATTTCAAGCCAAATTGGCGGGTTTTAAATATAGTAGTTACAATGTTAGATGGCATGTGTGACCATAACTTAGTTATTAATGCATGTGGATGGTTTGGGTATCATATATATATATATATATATATATATATATATATATATATATATATATATATATATATGTTATATATATATATATATATATATATATATATATATATATATCATTAGTTTTGACTAAGCCAAATTGGTGTATTTGTAGTTACAGTAATTTGACAAGCCCTAGGGTGCTTTGTGGATTTGCATGAGCATGTTTGGGTAGTGGGTTGACTGGGGACAGTCTCGATAGGCCCATGTGGCTTCTACTGTCTCTATATTCTTAATGTCTTAATGTCTTTAAGCGCCAAATTTTTCTTTTGTATCAGCAACCAACACAGAATCGTCAGCAAAAAGTAAAACGCTTATCTCCCAATTACCCTCATGCAGATTCATATCAGCTCCTTTCTAAATTTTATCGATATCCCTAACTACACTATCTATAAAGATATTAAACAACCATGGAGTCATTGCACAACCTTGTCTCAGATCAACTCCTACTTTAAACCCCTCCCTTATATATAATATATATATATATATATATATATATATATATATATATATATATATATATATATATATATATATATATATATATATATATATATATATATATATATATATATATATATATATATATATATATATATATATATTACACTTCAATAGTTGGTTCAATAAGAAACTATTGAGAAATAAATACAAAGGTATAACATTAAAGTTTGAAGATCAGAATCTCAGAGTCTCTGACGACAACAAAATGAATGCAAAATGGGAGTCCTTTGAAATCTTTCATAGGAAACGAGGCTCATTAAATTAAAATCTCCTCCAAAACCAACATTCCTAACATATTCATTATCCGAATACATTCATGGATTTTACATGTTGTATGAATTATATATATATATATATATATATATATATATATATATATATATATATATATATATATATATATATATATATAGAAAGAGTAGTATATAGTGAGAGAGAGAGAGTGAGAGAGTATGAGAGAGTGTAGGAGAGAGAGAAAGAGAGAGAGAGGGAGAGAGAGAGAGTGAGAGAGATGAATTATATATATATATATATATATATATATATATATATATATATACAGTTGTGAATTAGAACAAAAATATAATGTGACCACTAAATATATCTATATATCTATATATATATATATATATATATATATATATATATATATATATATATATATATATATATATATATATATATATATATATATATATATATATATATATATATATATATATATATATATATATATATATATTTTTACAGAGCATGTCCCATTTATAATTTTGTTCTAATTCACAATTCGAAGTGGATCTAAACCTCGAAATTCCACCAAAACTTTGCTTTAATCAGCTGGTTATGGCATCTAATCAATAATTGACTTTTGTTATTGCAAGTACAGATTACGTACGTATGCGGTCATTTAATCAATCATGTTTTCAGTTTAGGAATAGCACGAAGATTTTTTAACGTTGCCGACTTATTTCTGTTCATTTCTGTTCTTGTTTAAAAATGAACGATTCTCCTTTTCAGTCCCAAGTTACTTTTCCAAGAGCTTTGAAAAATGGCGATGCCTAGAAAATTTAAAAGATAATCTTCAATTGATAATGTAGCTGCAGAATTCTTTATAATCCTCTTCCAGTACGAGGATGACCTTTAAGATCGTAGTAATTAATTTTGGATTTCCTAAGTCATACGTTTGGTGAATAGTAATTGCCAAATTCTCAACTGTTGCATCACAAAATATTTAGGTAACTTTTGGGCATTTATTAGTCAATAAGCAACGCTAGAAATAAGTTAAATTTGCTTATTTATTTTTTTGACACTATATATCAGAATGTATATGTAATTGAACTTTAAATATATAATATTAACTATATAAGCAGTGTGCTGCTGATTGCGAAGCTGATCAATATTTACTTTAATAGGGCACTTTTGAAAAATTTATATATATATATATATATATATATATATAACATTATATAATAATTGAGATTAGAGCACTATAATATAATAGATATATTATAGATTAAGATTATATGTGACAATACCTATAGTAGGTATGTTAGCTTAATAATAGAATTGCAATGGTACACATGAAACATAGCGGTAAATAAGTAACAATATGATTTAGAGCAGGGAGCTTCCTGCTACGGCGTGCCCGACAGATACTCACCGTGAGTGCTGGACAATAATATATAATAAAATAATATATTCTTTTATTCTGTTATATAAATAAGTATATAAATATAATATAAGAGGAGATATAATTTTATTATTTAATGAATATTATATTTTTATAATATAAATTGAAAGCATCCGTAGATAATATGAGTCACAGTATTATAACATACTAATAGAAGTAGTAGAAATTTGTAGCATAACTTATTTTTTTCAGGCTAGCATTTCTAAATTATATATTATTAAAACTCTTTGATTCAGTCATACTACGTGATCATTTACTCATACATGTATACTTAATAAAGTTATTTAATTAATAGATATTAGTTAGATGAGTATAATCTATTAGCTTGAGGTGTTTCTTTATAATTATGAATTAAATAACTTCAGGTACAAATGATATATATTTTAAAATATGATATTTTGATAACGTGATATTATTTTCATAGATATAATAATTTAAAAACAAAGTATTTTAATATGCGGATATGAGATATTATAATATAATATATAGTATACATATTTATTTTATCAAATACATGAGACTATAACGATATACAGTAGCTAACAAAATTACTTAAAACTTTTCCAAATAAATAAATAGCTGGTACAGGCACTTTATAATATATATATAAACACTATAATATTATATATAAAATGTATTACTAACGATAGAAAAATTTGATTCTTTCTCCTAAATAACGTTTTTTTGAGGTACCTATATTATTCATCAATATATATATATAGGTACACAAAATAATTTTAGATTTATGGGTACTCACGTAATATACTCAGAGTTATAAGTACAATATCGTGAGATACTTATTTCTGAGTAAGTTGTTGGGTATATATAGCGGTATAAGTTCGATATGCATTATGCGCATTAATAGGGAGTAAATGGCTTATTTTGTGAAGGAGGCATAGATTGTGAGTCTAACCCAGGGGATGAACAGAGAGAGAGTGTTGACACTGAGATAGGTCTACAGTTATATGGCGTGGTGTGAGCCCGCGGTCTCTATTATAAAACTCGTATAAGATAGATTTTTGGATTTTTGCAGCCACTATCTTGTCTCACATTTATGCGGATTTAGGAGAGAGTAATGTGAGCGCTTTGAATTATCTGAACTTAGGTCATGTTCCTTACTTAACTATTTTGGTGCCAAGGTTCATGTTTGGAATTCGTTAGGAGGACTAAAGAACGAAAGAACAAACACACACACACACATATTCATATATTACAATAGATACAATGTGTAACAAATCAATCGATATATATATATATAAATGTAGATGATATTTAAACATAGTTGATAAATAGTAATATAATATTTATATTATATTATTATATATTATAGGTAATAATATAAGACCGTAATAATAACTATAATTATAGATAGTATATATATAGTAGTATAGTATAAGGATCGGTGTATTAATTAATAATTTATATAATATATATAAGCGAGTATACTTAATAGTATAAGAATGGCCGGAAATATAAATTCAAACATTAATTCTAGTTTAAATATATAATATCGCAGGATGATTTGTTTTGAGTGTGATGGATGACCTGATGATAAAATTTTGAGTATATATATATATTATGAGATGTGAGTGTATGAATTTAGTGCTTTCTAAGGTAAATAATAAATCCAAATTGTGAATCGCGAGAATATTGTTAGAATTAAAGAATTAAGACTATGAGGATATATATTATATTATATAATATATATGAGAAAATGATAGTTTCGAAGTATGTAAATTCCATTGTATGGTATAAATTGTAGGATATTAATAACAACTGAGGATACTATATGAATTAGAGTATATGTATTAATGTACTATATAAATGAGTAATTTAAGATAATTTATTATAAGTAGTAGAACGATGTGATAAGTATTTATTAGTTATAGTAGGTTATATATAGTTAATTAAGTTAAATGAATAGCTTATAAGTATATATCAATTATAATATATATAAATCATATTGTAGTAATGCAAAGGGGAATAATTGAGGTTGATTATGTTACAACTAGGGTTTGTGAGTGACATGAGTTATTATTAATTAGTTACTTTAATATGAGTAATTATAATGATTTAAATGATATTATATAGTAATTATAGATATAGGTGTGAAATAAAGGGTTATTATATCTTATAGGATATTAATATATATATTATATGATCTATTATTGCTTAGAGTTATAGCTACACTACTCACAGATGTGAAATATATAATTAATATATATAATTTATAGTATATTAATGTGAGTAACATTAAGTGTGAAAAGATCTGATTAATAATATTAGGAATTATAATCAATATTTAAGGTGAGTGTAATGTATTGTAATAAGAGAAATATAGTATTAATTAAAATATAATAGAAATAAACGTAAATTACTGGTGAGATTATGTCGATATGTGACGATAAGAGATATAAATATGATGATGAATAAAAATGATGAGTGTGATATTTAAAATATGAGTTAGCTTCAATTACGGAAAGGTATAGAATGGTTAATCGATATCGGATTAATCAGTAATTGTATTATAGTGGTGATTAGTAGTATTCGTAATATATTATCACGTGAACTAATATATATATATATTATATATATATATATATTATACTAGTGTATCACATATTATAATATAGTGCATGAAAAACCTGTTAAAATCTAGAGTGAGAGTATAAGGATTGATCGTAAGGAGTGTGAATTTAGTGAGTAGCAAAGAATATTATTAGTGCTATTCATATAATAAGTTAATATTGGGTAGGATTTCTCCAAACATATCAATGATGAGCAAGTCCAATTAAGCTACTCACATAGATTAACTACCCTAGTGAGTATGAATATAAATATAAAGATAACACATGAATGTTGGTGAATATCTCTAGGGTAGTAATATATTTTGATTGCTGAGATTATTAGGGGTACTCTATCATTAGTCATAAAGTATTAGATAGAATATATAAGTAGGTTTATAGGAGAGTAGGAAAGGCGCTTTTCTTATTGACTCGCAGTGCTTATATGGCCGCGGGTGTATCTCCTGCCATAGAGCACATAAGTACGTGACAATCTACATCAAGTTTACTGCATTACCTATCATCTCACAATCTCACTCACTTACTAGATGATTATAGGAAGAATTTAACATATATTAACTCACACATCATAAATAACTACATGATCACTCACTCAATCACAACACATCACTACACAAAAACTAACTACACACAACATGACCACAGATTATCTATAATATATACTAGTCATATATTTATAATGTATAATATATTAATTATATTATTATATATAATATATATATAGTATTATAATATATATATATATGATATTATATAATATTAATATATATATATATATATATATATATATATATATAATATATATATATAATATATAATATATATAATATTTATAATATATATTTATATATATATATAATATATATATTATATATATATAATATATATATATATATATTATATATAATATATAGTAAATAATATACCGTGAGTATTTATATACTTTTAGGTCTTAGAGGGATAATTTTATTGTTAGATACCCGTATGAATTATTCTATTATTAGGATAATATAATGTAAAATATTAAGTTAATATATAATTAGTTAAAATTTTTTTATTGTATAGCTTTTTAGATACATTAAATTTTATAAGGGAAAGTAAAAATTTCCAATATTTTGGCTTACCGTATCAATACTACGTGCAAATTTTGTATAGCTTATTTAGATATTTTGATTTTGAACTGAAAGTAAAAATTCCATTTTGGCCAGTCAATCACGTGTCAAATCAAGATGTCAAAAATGGCGTTGCTATAGTTGCATCTCCTAACATCCGCTTTATGCCGCGATATACGAACTGGAAGAGTTTTGAAGGCTTCTTCAATGTATGATCGTAAAAATTAAGAAGATATTGTTATTACATTATTTTGAAAAAGAAAATCGCCTAATTGAAATAAGCTATACAGAAAATATTAATATATCTATTACTTTCTTCGATATTGACGATATTACCAATTTGAAGTCTATCCTTACAAAATTTCTTCCCGTTACGTCTGGCAGTTTGACAATGTCCAACTAAGAAGCTCCTTTTTGTCAAGTTGTCGTGCAATATACTCAAGAACCTAAAATTGATATCCTCAGTGAATCTATGATCACTCACGACCCTAATAATGGTATGAACAGGAAAGATAAATGGTCAATACATCTGTAAAAAACAAAAAAAAAAAATATTACCTAGTTATATTCGTATATAGAGTTTCTCTAACGAACTATCGCGAGTACTATTAAAGCCTATATATACATAGTGCTGGGGAGCGTAAACTAATATGACACGATCAACACTCCCTTATGTAACCCTATACCATAATAAGTAGTTATTATAGTGATCCTACTTAAATAAACGCTTGACCGCTGACTAGAGAGGTGTGTCTTTCACCGAGTATATTTATGAAGGTAAATGATGTTTTATGAGATAAGAGCCTGTCGTGCCCCATGTTATGTGATAGAATGAGTGTGAATCAAATAGTAATGTCTATGCTCTTCGTTTCACGATGTGGTGTATTAATATTATTACTCTTATTCTTAATTTATATGAAAACTACTTATCTCATATCGGGTTTCGGCACTACTATTACATATAGACTGCTCATTTTTATATGCTTTATTATTGATTTTCATTAATATATAATTTCATATTATATTATACTTATTATTATTGTAATCTTACATTTTATCATTTAATTAATTTTTTATTATTATTATATTATTATTTATTAATTATGTATTATTATCTTATTCTCTTATTACTCATATTATAAATTATATTAAATAATTATTATTATTAAGTATATTATATATTGTGTATCAATTATATTGTTATTATAATTATATTAATTATTATATATTTAATTATTTAATTTAATATTTATTTTATAATATTTAATAAATGTTTTTCTTAATAATTATTAATTTTCTTGTATCAATCAATATATTATTATTAATTATTATTATTTTATATATTATTTATATTTAATTATTATATAATATATTATATTATTATTATTTAAGATATTATTTTTATTATAATTATATATATTATTATTATTATTATTATTATTATTATTATTATTATTAATTATATTAATTATTATTTATTATTTAATTTATTATATTATTATTATTATATATATTATATATATATTATAAATTATATCAGTAGAGTAACCTGATTAACTTTTAGTATTATTTTTTGTATATATTTATTATTTTACTTATAATAAATTTATATTACTATTATATATTCTAATTATATTTTTATTATTATTTATTATTATATATTATTTTAATTAATTATAATTATAATTATTAATATTATTTATATTAATTTTATTTAATTATTTACATTTATTGATTATTTATATATTTATTTATTATTATTTATATTATATTTATAATTATTAATTATAATTTATTTATTATATATTGTTATTATTATTATTATTATTAATATTTTATTAAAAAAATATTTATTTTTTATCATGCATTTATATGCAAATAATTATATTAATTAATTATTTAATTATATTATTAATTTAATCACTAAATTTTAATTATATATTTGATTTATTTAATTAATGTTAATAAATTAATATTGTTCATTAATTTAATTTATATATTTATTTAAAAAATACAAAAATCATGTTATGTTTTTATTATATTTTATTATTATTGTTAATTTTTATTTAAATTAATTTAATTTTAATTATTTATATTAATTATTCATTTAATGTATATTATTATTATTTATATAAATTTAATTAATTATTTATATAATTAATTATTTAATTTAACTTATATTTTCCTATTTTACGTATTTAATATTACTATTTATTATCAATTAGTTAAAAAAACATGAAAATATTTTAATTTAGTTATAAATTTATATTAAATAGATTAGTATAATTTTTAGTTAAAAAATTTATGATAAATTTTCAATCACTTAAAAATTATATTAATTATAATTATTTATTTAATAGAATATATTATATAGACTTGAAAGAATTTTGTTCATCAGTCGAGATATAATAATAATATATAAAGAATACGAATAAACTATCTACAAAATGTTACTAAATTTAATATTATAAAATAATAATAATAAATAATATAATAATAATAATATAATTAATAATAATAATAATATAATAATAATAATAAATAAATATTCATATAAATATTATCATTCTATAATAAATAAATGTGTATATTAACATCAATAATAATATATATCAAGCAACCTATATGCAAGTGAAAAAAATACTAACGTAAATATATAATCCATAATAATAATACTCATGTTTATCTAATAAGGTTATAATACTTTACGTATATTAATGCAAATAAGAGAGCTATCACATAAAATATATCAAATCTACGATAATAATACACAATATATTACGGACAAATATAATAAACACATCACAAAATAATAATTAATTTCACCATATTTTATATCAGGACACGGTTATGCACCTTCTAAACACTTCTCACCGGACTCTCACCACTATCACAAGCCAAACGAGACACTGTTGTGAGTGTAATACATGCGCTCCTACTCTTATATCAGGATAGACAAGTATAAATGAGTGTAACAGCCTTCGCCAGAACTATCGCGATAATATCCCGTCTCAATTCTGTCACTTCTTCAGAGACTCTCCATTAGAAAACCAAGCCACACTTTATCGAGAGAGTACACCTCCATACCTCCAAAGAATCCACAGTCTAACTCGGCCAACAGAGCTTACACTATATCACTATATATACTTACCATATACCACCACCACATGAGTGTCACACCATTTATCCATACATATCTAAGATGTATGCATCCAATACTCGACTGAAACTATATCCAGGTAAGGTGCCAAGTGAATAGACAATACCAATATTACTTGGATATATAGAGTGATTATCACTACTATCTATTAATATATGAATTACTCCCTTCGTCTCTTATCTTCAACTTCTCTTTCGTGACCAGGCTACACATCTCTCACTTACTCCTCCACTAACCAATCTCTCTCATACTCTCATCCTCTTCCGTCATCATCTCACCACCTCATCTAGATATTATGATTTATTGCATGAATAATAATTTAGGTATATAATTAGTTATTCAATAATATTTATGTTCTACATAAGTAGTCTAATTAAATAGACACATAATCAATACTCAGTGAGGTCAATTACATAAGCGATATCTACTAATCAACACTAATAATAGTCCTCATCCTGGTAAGTATAAGCATTTTATTACTAGATTTTAATATAAGACTATTTACTCACATCTTCATAGAACTATCAAATATTCTCTAGAGAATATTTATATAAAGCTGATAGAAGTAGTACTAACATAATATACCACCACTCATATACACATATCACACAATAGGCAGTCGTTAGTTTACTCTGTATATCTCCATTATATATATACAAAACGCAATACGAGTAATATCTTAGATTCACCTTCTATATAAATTATTATCAAATAACACATATAGGTAATCACCAAATATAATAAAATACCCTATAAACAGTGGCTTATCACACATATACGATTATCCTTTTTGTAGTATACATGGTAAGATATTATACAGAAACTTGAGAAGGTGGAACTATAAAGGCTTAGTTGAGATTACACATATTTATATGAAGAATACTCATCACTTATCCTTATTACCGTATTATCCCCTACTTAGTTTAGCATATTCCTAACTTATTCCAGTGAAAAATCAATTTTTTTGATTGGTAGCTTTCTAAATTATGAATTACTGAATATTTCATTAGTAGTACATAGAATTAGCTTATATATAACAGAGAATTAAAATATACTAGCTAAGTGAGTAAGATCGATATGAGTATAGATAGGATTTATATAGATAATAAAAAATGTGTAAGTTCTAAATAAATTTTTTTTTTTATAGTATAGTAGTAGTTGATATGTATTGAGTTGATGTATTTATAGTTGTTATGTGTTAGTATTTAGTTGTATTATGTTGGAGTATTTTAGTTATTTAGCTTATGTTATTTAGTGAGTTAGTATTATGAGTTTTAGTTGTTGTTGTTTGTTGTTGTATTGTTGTTTGTTATGAGTTGTTGTTATGTATTGATCTAGTATTAGTATGTATCAATATTATATTATGTAGTATATCGCTAATAATATTAGAAATGAAATACTAATTACGATAATATTCATATTTCTAGAATTCCGGAATTATAATTTTAATTATATTTCTTAATTATTATGTCATACAATAAACATATATATTCATAAATATGAGTAACATGTATGGTGTATGACGTGACTGAGTGAGATAGAAATAACACGCACGATTAATTAAAAGAGAAAGTTATAATATCTTTTGATTGTATTTCTATTATCATTATCTTGATAATATTTTTCAATTACTTTCATCCATACTCTTATAACAAGATGAGAAAAATACCTGGCGAACGTAGTGATGATATGTATAATAAACCACAGATATTAAGTATATAAATGAGACACGACAGATATAAAATATATCGTTTATTGTGCATGAGAGTTTTTCTATCTATATACTCTCAACTTTGTTATACTGACTCGAGTACTATGAAGTGAATAGAATACTCAATCAAACTAGATATATCAATCCAAACACTCATAAAAATATAATATAATCATAATATCAGAATAAATATATTTAAACAACTAGAGAGAGAGCTCTCATAATAATAATATAATATACTATAAATATCACATACAGAATTCATACAGTGAAACAATAAGAGTAAGGGAACTGATAATAATAATTCAAAATTCATATAAAAAATTAAATATAATAATTACTGAAATAAATTAATATAAATAAAATTAATAATAAAATAAATAATAATAATATAATTAAATTAATCAAAATTAATAAAATAAAAAAAAATAATAAATAAATTAATAACTATAAATAAATAATTAAATAATATAAATTAAATAATTATATTAATATATCTATATAATTATAATAATATTATATATATTTTAATATATAATTAAATATTATTAATTATTATATTATATATTTAAATATTGATTTAATGAATTAAATTATATATCTATTTTTTCTATTATATATATTATTAATATAGGTATTATTAAAAAATGTGGACTGTTACTTATGCTGAAGTTTGATGTACTGAACAGAGTATTAATTATGTTATTATTAGTGTAGTTATCTTGAACTTAAATTAAAGATTTTATTCCACTTACATTTTCTCTTTCGAGAATCAGGAAGTAATATTAAAGCAAGTTCTTTCGCTCATATTTGTCAGTAACTATTTATCACTCAATATATGCCTTGGAGAGGAACTTCGTGAGTATTGAAAGTAGAGATTTGCCTCCGATGCGATGACTGTGAATTCTCCCGTCGAGGCTAATCAAAGTCGTAACTATATAACAGTAGTACGCCCTAAGTTATACTATATTTTCTATTATCAAGTCTGTAAAGGTATAAATAGTAGTATTATTCTCATAATATATGCTTACTACTACACAGTATAATAATATACTGTAAGATAAAGATTGAATAATAATAATAATAGTTGAAAACAATAATTAAAGGTATACGGAAATTAAAAGGTAAAGTTTGTACTAAACGTATAGCTTAGAACATATTATATAAACATATATAATATATTAAAACATGAAAGGTAATTATATAATAATATAATGTAAATTATATACTTTATTTAGCATATTTTTAAAGATACTTTCTAAACATAAGTATTTTAATATTTTGCGTTTGTTCTGTAGTGATAGTGGCTGCCTCGCATCTCAGCAGCTGATGATATCAATATAATATAGTTAGAAAGCAAATAAATAATTGTGATGATCAAGTCAGTAATGTATATTAATAATAAAATTGTTTAAGTTATAAAAAAGCTTAAATTGTTGAAATTCTTTCAAAGAAGAGAATAAAAATGACCATAATAAATAGAGCCTTAATAAATACAATAGGACAAAATTAGTACAATAACAATAATCAAATACTGACAATATCGATCATTATTCTTTATTTAGAAAACAATCGATAAATACGTTTTATTATCTTATTAGTATAATTTTAAGTGAGAAGCGAAAGAATTTTATTAATGGATATTCACCTCTCAATCTTATTATTTACATAACGGGACTTTGAAATGTTTATGTACTCAGAAAGAAGAGTTCGAACGTTATCGAAATTCGCTATCAGTATAGCGAGGCTCGGTTTTCTCATGAGTAAAAGACGCAAATGAAAGAAAATAATATATAAAATAGTAGTAAAAAAATGATTGATTCTCTCTCATATTGCAATGGAAGGCTTGTATGAATATAGGGGCGTGGAGGTTGTTCGATTTGCTCAACATTTAGTAGTAGTCAATGATATATTATTATGGTAAGGAAATTAGACTGTATTTTTACGAATGTCCGGAAGTTGATATTGTTGGTTAGAAAAGATAATGTAGGTAAAATGTTAGAAATATATAATGAAGTTAACGTTGAGATTAGGTATTATGTTCACTAATATAGGTGAAAAGGATGAGTAGATACAGTACGGTTGTATTTATGGACGAGTAGTATGAGTTAAATAGGTGGTGAGTGTGGGTATTAGGTAATCTAGAACGGATATGGGAGACTAGTAAGAAAATAACTGTGAGATTGGTAGTCAGTAAAGGAATCTGCAGGATGAGAAAAATTGATGAGTTATGGTGCATACAGAGGCGTATATTATATGAGATAATAAAGGTGTCTTATATTAGAAAGTGAATGGCGTAGATGTTTATTGATGAAGGTAGAGTGATTAATGTTTGTGGTGACTCATCAACCTTATGGCCATGAGGGATATTAGAACCCCACAGCTTGATGAGATTATGCACATTAATAGAGTATATGTGAGGTATCTTATCGTACGGTAGTCTCGTAGTGATAAGCTTCATAGGGTGATTTTTCATTGATCTAGACGAGACTGAGATGTAATCATCAAGTAACGCACTCACTATAGTGGTAACGGTGTATACTGGAGAGTCTCTTACTTTTCTTAATACTCAGAGAGAGCTGATCAGTACTATATATTGATCAACGAACAGTATTAACTTATTATTATTTTCCTGAAGTAATAACAAGTTCGACAATTTTGACGTAATAGTAGCTTCTCTCCTCATACTATTTGGAGAACGATAGTGATATGAGAACTCATGACTGAGTATTATTGAGAAAATTCATTGACTAATTTTATATAAATTATCACTTAAGAGCCATTACAAAATATATACTCCAAAATAGGGTAAGGACATATAAATCAAATCTAAAAAGATATTTGGTTGTTAGATCCATTTTTATCAACATAAATAAATTTGAAAAGTTAAAGATTCTGTAATGAAGCATTCTCTCCATCTCGTCTACATCAATTCTAACATATTATGACTCCTAATACATAACATATACATACATACATTACATATACATATACATACTACATACATAACATTATATATATAGTACTATAATATATTTGTATTTATTAATATATCAGTAATATATATATATATAATATATATATAATATATATAAAATATATATATTATATATATATATTATTATATTATATATATTATATATATAGTAGTTATATATTTATATAGTATATATATTATATACATATTATATATATATTAATAATATTATATCCCACCAACTCAATCAGTATTAAAACAAAACTACGTAGATGATATTTACAATATCTTTCCACCATATTGAGAGGATTTGGGGTATAAGTTGAGCATCATAACATCTGAGAAGAAACAAGAAAGGAGTTAGAAATATAATATTATTAATATATTACTACTTTTAAAGTGAACTTACGTTTTATATACGCAGTGACGAAACCCCACCTATTCCATGCCTACTTTAAATGTTATACCTATATTTCTCTTCATCCTCTGCACCATAAATACTACATTTCCTTTTATACTTAATCCTCACAGAGTTTCTAATTATATCTTTACTTGAGAATTCATAATTATATCCAGTTTTTCTTTCCGACTCCGCAGCCGTTCGATTTTTAGGCACACCTCATTCACTATTATAACACTTAAATATTACCGCTTTACTTATATAAAACAGACTATTATCCATCCTTTCCACATGACCAAACCATCTTAAATGTAGCATATATACATAACTATATCTGCTCATTTACTATAATGCCTATTATCTTCAACACAACGCAACTTTTCTAATTTAATAATCAGTTATTAATTAATGGAATAAATCTTCACACATTTTTATTCCTTTTAATGCATTATATATATATATATCAGTTAAATCACAATAATTGAAGGAGCATAATTAATTGTGTTATATAGATCATTATACTTAAGTACTTAAATCATTTTTCTAATTATTTTTATTAGTTAAATAAGTTTAACTATATAATATCACATTAAACGCACGTAACATAACATAACTATCATGTAAGTTAACCTTAATAACCTATCTAGCTCACAAGAGTATAGTATACCTCATTATTTATACATCCACACATGATTATTAACTGAGCTACTCAAATAGAACTACCTTTACTCTACCATATTACACTATACATTCCAAACAATACACTTACTTAGACGATATCTTGATTCCCTTTTTTCTATCTTCAACATTTTAATACATATACTGA
This sequence comes from Trachelipus rathkii, assembly GCA_015478945.1. NCBI lineage: Eukaryota > Metazoa > Arthropoda > Malacostraca > Isopoda > Trachelipodidae > Trachelipus > Trachelipus rathkii. The sequence continues at coordinate 29,428 of JABUQX010068919.1, forward strand.
AATATTTAAACTTATACACTTGGTATTCATAGCTGCATGTCACTAATTTTATGGGCAAAAATTGATATATCATTCAAATACATGATATTAATTTCATGCTCAACTATAGGAGAATGTTCCACAAATTCATCGAAAAATAATACTCACATAACAACATCAATGTGTTAAAATTATAACCTATTCTTGGCTGTGTGTATGGTGGCATTTTTGGCATGATTTGATTTGGTTATCATTATACAGCGCCAATAAAATTATTTTTGAAATTACGTTAAATTTTATACCTTGTTTTGCTTAACTTACTTGTATTCTCCAATTCCTTAGTATTAAATTCTCTGTAACATGGTGTCCATTAAAGATGGATAAAATTACACAATTATATTAACAAAATATTCACAAATTTTAATTTTAATTTTAATTATAATGCAATTTTGAACCTAACTCCAGATTTAAAACTAAACTATTTTATTTATTGTTTACTTTAAATTCTTTCCCCAGGGTGATGTACGCACTTTGTTGTCGCGCTGTACAGAAACCGTCAAGAGAGAAAGAAATTCTGTCGGAAATAATGGAGACGGAAGTGAAATACGGGAGAATCTCAAAGTTATGAGGATCATTTTGCAGGTCAGTATATATATATATATATATATATATATATATATATATATTATATATATATATATAATTATATATATATATATATATATCATTATATATATATATATTATATTATATATATATATATTATAATAATAAATAAGTAAGGCCACTGGCTAAGTGGACCGGCTGGAGCAGAGAATGTGAGCTATTTTTTCTTCTTACCCTCTAACTTTGGTTCACTCAGTCGCAAAGACTACACAATAACAGGGCCAAATAAAGTACCATGCATGCATCCGCGATAGGCCTGACCAGCTAGCGGTATAAATAGAACACGAAACACCTAAAGGACCACCTCGTAGAATCCTATTGACTAGACGTAAATCCTTGCTGGGAAAGGCTATATATATATAATTATATAAGGATATATATATATATATATAATATATATAGATATCATATATAATATATATATATTATATTATATATAATAATATATAATATATATATATATATATATAATATTAAACAGACCAATGAGAATAGCTGGTCTTCTCTCTAGAGACCAATTGGAAAGGATTTTTCTTAACATTGACGAATTGATCGAGTACAATAGACAGTTTTCCCTTCAATTAAGAGACGCTTACGAAATCGCGATGGATCAGGGCGACGAAGATCTACAAACGGTGAACGTGGCGAAACTCTTCCTCCAAGCAACGCCGATGTTGCATGCCTTCCAAAGTTATTGTGTTAGACAGGTAAATTTTTGGACTTCATAGTCCCAGTGACCTTTTGCCGGTATCCGTATATAATCCTTCAATAATAATAATAATAATAATAATAATAATAATAATAATAATAATAATAATAATAATAATAATAATAATAATAATAATAATGGTTTTACAAATACTTCCAACAATGGGATGGGAATGTTCGCTTAATATTTGAGTCTAGTCTTTCCTTTTTATTTTAATAAAATGGAAATTAGTTCAATAAAACTTAAATCTAATTAATTTGCTAATATTTTATCCCCCTCCAAGGGAGCTGCTTCGATACTTCTCCAAAACCTGGAAAAAGAAAAGGAACTTTTGAGGATTTTCCTCAAAGTTTCGCAGATGGAAAATACTCTCCTTAGGAGGATGAACCTTCATTCATTTTTGATGGTAAGAAATATTTAAAATCCTAAATTCCAATTTCCCGTTTTATTTCTTAATAGGTATAGACTAGGGTTGGCCGACGCACCGGGTGCGGTGCGGTGCGGTGCGTGGTGCGCTCCGTGCGGCGCATCAAAATTTCAGCGACCTGGTGCGGTGCGGTGCGGTGCGGAAAAAAAATAAAAGTGCGGTGCGGTGCAGAGCACGAGAACTATCAGTGGTGCGGTGCGGTGCGGTGCGTGGTGCGGGCCTTTTGATTGCACCGCACCAGCTTCCCGACAAATTTCTAAAAATAAAAAAAATGGAAAAAGAAAATTTGAAGTTGATATATAATATATATTATATATATATATATATATATATATATATATATACTATTCTATTATATATATATATATATATAATATATTATAAATTATTAATATATATATATATATATATATATATATATTATATAATAGCCCCTTCAGTAAGTGTATTGGCTATATATTCATCAAAGCGAATAAGGAGTAGGAAAGCAGGTTTACCAAATGAAAATTTTTTGAACAAGAAAATTAACGATGTAGGATCATTTAAGTTTAGTGCAACACTCACTTAGCACGCTCTGAATATTTCCTGTTCCATAGGTTTATCAAAAATTTAACGAGTGACAGGTAAACCTAATAGTTTCCATTTACGATGTTCATATTTTCCATCATTTATGGTACAATAACAAATGTAACCGAACCGTAAATTTAGAGGAGAGGAAGTGCTCAATATATTCTCTCTAATTATTTCTATTCCTTGACTGTCATTGTCTGATGATATTAATACTCCTCTTCGGTTTATTACGAGGATGACAAACAAGTGCTTGCTGATCATCATAATGATATCTTTAATGATTGGTGTACAATGATACAATTGGTTAGAAAGAATGTCATGGAAATGGGAAGACCTATTTTATTATCAAGGGCGGCCCGTACTGGCAATAGAGATTCATTAATTCTTTGCAACCCTTACACATAATTTTCAGAGTAACGTCATGTAATACTGAAAGTTAGCAAACCTTAAATTCTGTCCTGTATTTTATTTAGTTCTTACTGAGCCCTAGTCGAATGATTAAAGTGTGCCGCAATTGACTTATATTTTGAGAGAACTTCGCTGACTCTTGTTTGAGATGTCACACCATTTCTAATTTAATGACTGACGGAGTTTGTAATCTGCCTTCAAGACAGAAACAGAAATTTCCTTTATATCGACACCAGTATATAACGTGACAGCAGTGAACAGTAATCTGGGGATAGATTCCCCAATTTTGGGCAACATTTCCATTAAATCACCCTGAGATATTCACCTAATGACGTTCAGTGAACAGTTCAGAGCACGATCACAAAATTGCTTCTGAATACATTCAACGCAGGACTATTGTCCGGAAAAACAAAGAAATTGGTTGATTGAGTATCTGACCAATTCTCGGTGGAGAAAGCTAACTTGATGATTTGTTTGATAGAGGCCTTAATTCTGAAACTTTATTTTAACTCTGTCAAACTTTTCTTCCCAAATAATATCTCTGTAGTATTTCCTTTGAAATTGTGGGTAGAAAGAAATATCTACTTAACATTTGCAAAACAAGGTCACGAACTTCCAAGTGACGAAATAGAAGATCATTCATATACTATAATTTCTATAAATTTACTACATCTATCTGATTTTTCGTTTCATTGTCCCATATAATTTGTATTTTATATTAAAAAAAAAAGTAATCTGATTCGTTCTTTAAGCTTGAATTGGGTTCCTTTACTCTTTTTTCATTTTCCTTTCTTAACCAATTTCCCTTGTCATTCCTCACGTTCCTCAGAAGCACATTACGATGCATAGTGTATGGTTTGGCGTTGTCATAGGAAACGAACATCGAAGTATAACAAGCACAACAGGATAAAGATACCATTGCGGAATTGTTTCAACCGTTGATTTCGAGCGAATATACTCACAGTATGAGCCTATCAATATCAATATTTGCTAGATTATCGCTGCAACTCAATTACTTGGCACTCTTGAGACGGCATCTAGTCACTATTCTATCAAAAATATCTCTCACAGTTGTTAATTTTCTAACAAGTTCCGCCAGAACATTTTCTAATCGCATTCGGAGTTTCCGAGTGCTAATGCAAATAATTATTTAATACTGTTTGAACGAAATCAAGCGAATATATATATATTATATATATAATAATATATAATATATATATATTGTATATATATAATATAATGATATAGATATATATATTAATTATATATAATATAGGATATATATATATTATATATATAATATAATATATATATATATATATATATAATAATATTTATTTTCTCCTTCTTCTCCCCAAGACTAGGGGAAATAAGGTTGCGTGACAATGCATCGGAACGAAAGTAGTAGAGATATCGACACAAGTCGAAAGAAAGCCAGCCTTACCGCCCCTCTAATACCTATTAGTGAGAACTCTCGCAGTCAGAAAATCCATTATAGTTTCATGGGACCGCAACGGACCCTCACTATGGCATATATCGTCAAGTATAGGTGTTCATCCCCCCCTGGACCAGGTGGGGACAACCATACCCCTCACAAAACCCCTCCTTCACTCCTATTAGGCACCTTTATTTCTCGCCTTTGCCAAACTCACACCCTCTCCTCAGACATTCGTTACTGACAAATCCAATTTTTCTTCTCGGTCTCCCTCGGTCGATTCCCAACACACTCACCACTATACATCCGCTTTAACCAACCGACTGTCATTCATCCTTCCTAACGACCAAAACCATCTCAACGTACTTCATTTATTTTCTTCTAATTTACCTCTTTCTTCACATAACATC
>JABUQX010068920.1:0-24814 GCA_015478945.1 Trachelipus rathkii
GAGTCAAGTTCTACTGAATTCTTAGGATTCAGCCCAAGACTTAGTAATATCTCTTCACCTTTGTTAGCTTTTAATGCGTCAAATTATTCATTAGTAGATCGGTCATCTACTGAATCTGAAACACCAACGAATACGATCGTGGAAGAGTTAAGTGAGGATCAGAATGATTTGAGCGTATCAGATCTAAATGAGTGATTTGATGATTGTAAGAATAAGTGAAGAATGTAACAGGTTAAATATTAAACCCTTTACACGACCCTTGAGTATGGGAGAAGGAGAAAAAGGAATGAGCAGTGAATGATGTTTATGAGTGATGTTGATTGTGCATGGTGATGCGTGACTATCTGAATAACCCTGTTGTTGGTCTTTACTCCTCACTTTCTCTCCTCTTACATTAGAATAAGCTACAGACATTCACGATTAACAGCTTCATTGAAAACAACCGTAAATAAATTAAATTTAATGAGAACATTAATAAAAACAAAAATTGATTTGTGGATATCGAAACCCAAATAATAATATACAACTTATAAAAACTTTTATATTAAAAATAACAATATTTTAAGAAATGAAAATAAAAATTAATGTATTAAAAATTTAAATTAAAATTAATTTATCAAATTTGATTGTAGTAAATTATGCTGCTACTTACAACAAAATAAAATCAATGCACTAACCCTTTATTCCATTAAATTACTAATAGTTAATCTTTGATTGATATCAGATTCTGTTGTCTGATGGTGCATAAAGTTTGTTTTTGTAAATTCAGTCACTTTAAATGTTAAAATTAAATAAACTCATGATATATAATTTGCAGTAATTTCTTATATTTAAATGCAACACTTTGTTAAAAACTAGTTCCTTCAGAAACTCATGGTAATCTGATAAGGCTTCATCAAATTTTTTTAAACACCTTAACTTGAGGTACTATATATATATATATGATCTAATTCAGTTTTATCTGTATCGTTTGAGAAGAATGCAGTTGATGTTAACCTCTGGTGCCAGCGAAGTAGGCATTTTCGAAAAGAAAGAGAGATGTTTGAGATCCAACTACATCGAATTGATCGCAGATATCCAATCCGGAAGATGGATCGAATAGTGCCTAAAACCATTGCAACGACTCATGATGAAAAACATTGCATACGTCATGATTTGGGCATTGACAAGGATGGCATGACGTCGTAAAACTTATTAGTAATGGATTCAAACAAACAACTGTGTTCTAGCCAAATAAACACATTTCAGCTTTCCAAATCCCTAAAATCACGAATGACATCACTGGTTTTGCTCATTAATTAAATCCACTCTCACGTGTGTATTTAGTTATTCCCGCCATTAAGGACCTTTATACCTTTAACCAAAGTCGAATTATCCGAGCTTGGAGTCCAAACCACAAGAGCTTCCTAAAAAATTATCCTGCTTCGAATCCTAACACCATGCGAGAACGAAAGCGCCATCCCTATTGATTATTCTATGTAGATTCCCCTTACTCTCATTCTAAACCTTTCACGCTTCCTTCCAGAAAAGCCTCCCATTCCTATGTATGTCACCATTCATCCTCCTTCCAAACTGTTAATCTACCTCATTTATCCTCCTACGTATGCAACTTTTAGTCTTCCTTTTTTTCCTCCTAATATAATTCCAAAGACCTTTCTTTTGAAACCTCATCATTGTCTTTTGGTATATTCAAGCCAAAGAGCTATTTTATTAGAACTATTGAATAAAATGGAACAAGTTTTGGAGGATAATTTCCGGAATGACGAAGAATTAATTAAGGTCAAAGTGATGGTGGGGCTACATCGTGAGTTCACTAAACTTGTGGAGTGAAAGGAGAGTGGAGTAAAGATAATGGTTTCCAATCGGGAAATGGAAGTAGAAAGTGCCATCTTGGAGATGGGGGCAACGACTTCATCAATGAAGAGAAACGTTCCCTTACTGTAATGTTATCATTACGATACCATTCATTACGCGTTTTGATCGGCACAATACCGCATTGCTAAAGAAAAAACTAAACACTTACCAATTAAACAAAATCTATCCATATGGTGTTAGCTGTGCTTTGTGCGCCAGATGAGAATTTTACTAAATGATTTCTTTGAATGTTTGGATCAGTTTATACAACCCAGACCTTTGGGGTTGAGCCGTGTGGACAACAACAAAAACTAAAACAATCATTTGCCGGACCATTAGTGGATGGATTACATTTCCAAAGAATGACTAACATATTTTTGGAGGTTGATATTGACTCACTGGCGATATTTGAAAATGGTAAGTCCCAGTGGGTACCAATGGAAGAGAGAAGGAATGAATTCAAGGAAAACAAAAACGAGGTAAAAAGCAATTGACAGTGATAAAAGTGGTAATGGCGGAGTTTTTGTAAGGAGGTATGGTTGTGGGTGGGCTGTGAATCGGGGGGGGATGAATTCCTTAACTCTCATTGGTAGGGGACCAACTAACTGAGCATTGAGGTCACAGTGTGGAACGCCGTTCTTGAGAGTCTATAGGAACTGATCTTTAGGCCCAGTTGTAAGTATTTGTATTTTCTTCTCCCGCGCCCATGCGTTGTAACCGGCTTTCACCTGGAGGGTATTGCAGGAGATTCTGTTCTTCTACTAAGTTCTGTTTTGTCGGCCCATTGAAGCAAAGGGGTGGTGACTATTCTGTTCGCACTCTCTCCACGACCCCCGAAATCTGGTCGTGCTGCCTGAAAGCGAGTGTGTATAGGTATAAAGGACATGTAAACCACAAAAAGAACGAGATTGAATAATAATTATAGAGTACATAATGGAATTAAAAGTTACTGAGTGAGACTTTTTTCCTCATCGTTCGGTCAGTAATGCTCTTATGTGTGTCTAATTCCTAATACTGTTACTCGTGCTTGTAAACGTATCCTTTTGATGCAAAGAGTGTAAAGCGACATACCTGTTAGAGCCTCAATCACGTCTAATAGAAAAATTGTTCCTTTAAATTGAAGAGGAAAGAAAGAGAGAAATATATATTTAACGGAAAATAAATTAAAGTGATTAAAAAATACTTTATAGCTAAGTTAGTGAAATAAAGTACCAATAAAATCATAGTTAGCTGATAAACACTACGTGTTTTCTCAGACAAACCTTTATACTCCAAAAGTAATAATGCTATTTTAAGCTCTTTAATTATGTATAACTATATTAAGACTTAAGTTTAAAATAAAGGTTAAGTTGTAATATTTAATTTTCTTTTTAAAATTAAAGTGTATTCTTCGGATTATTAATCTTGAAGTGGTAAAAAAATAAAATTAAACTCAATTATATGAAGTAGGGATTAGCATAAAATAGGTAAATTCTTCTCGCAAGAATGATACACGACTCATTTAAATTGTAATTCTTCGCACTATTTTTATAATAATAGAATATATACAAATGCATCCGCGGCTTTGTTGGGCCGTCATGACGGAACGTTTATTCGTGAACTCCCGTGAATTCTGATAAAGAGGATAATTTAATAAATAAAAAAGTAATAACATTACTAGTATTAATTATTTTTATATTGAGAAAAATAAGAGATTAATAGTAAGAATTTATTTTAATCTAATGATTGTTGAAAAGAGCCAGGAAGATTTCTTTCTATTCTATATAAAGTAAAAACGCTACATTACCCGATTAACTTTAATTTCCATTATATATACTTTAATTGATTATATACTCAAACATGATAACAAATATTCCATAACCTTCGTCATAATGGTAATTATTCAGTGATTGAAGAATCACAGACAATCCTTTCCAGTGCTTCACCTCAAAATATAAGATATATAATCTGGTTTTCTTTATAGCTTACCGTATCCGACCATGTATCCGTGAGTATTATTCCCCACCTATATAAATAATAAGTTTATTTACCCCGCAACTTCGTGATTATAATGGAAAATTGAACGATTGGATTGTCATGATGCCTAAATCCTAAAATGCACTCTATAAGTACTACTTCGCCACTTGTATGAAACAACGTTGTCTCAGGAGAGAAAGATCTTGAAATCTACCCTTAAGCCCCATATTAGATGTTAAAATGGCTATAAAATCCCTCCCTCATCCGCCCTCTACTTTTCTACCTAGTCCTATTCTCCATGTCTCCTTGTGTTGTTTCTGACATTCCCATTTAACATCTCAAACCTAATAGCCGCGCCCAAAGTCAGCGGAATATGTCCTCATTTCCTTTGGAAATTGCCAATATTTCATCCCCAATAATTGTAAAACTATGATTAAGATTATTATGTGTGATCTTAAATTAATTTTCCCTTCAACAAATGCCGAAAAAATAACTCGGAATTATAGTAGAGAAAGATTTTATTGATACTTATATCGACCGTACAGCAAAGGCGTGAAGAAAAAGTGAAACGTGCGGACTCCTCTAACCCGCTTGGTATATAGCTGGAATGCAAGGTATAAGATGGAACCTGATCAGTAGACCGCCGTCAACAATTTGAATACCAATGTTACGTATTTTACCCTCTAGCCCCATCTGAGTATAATATCAAGTACCCCCAATTATATGGGTAATTCTTTACCACATTATCCCAGTAGAGCTGTGACTTAACCAAATTCTAGAAAATTGAACAGGAACGTTTAATTTTTAATGTTTCTCAACCCCACTTGATCTGCTGCGTCCCAGTTGTGGTAAAAATAAACACTTCACCTATTCCCTGCATATACCCCAGGGTAAAACTTCTCGACCACAATCTTCTGCATACTCTCTTATATTCCCCTGCCGAATCCCCCTTATTTTACACCAGGGTATGAGCAGCAATAACAACAACCATGCCATCCCAAACAGTAACAATTACTATCACAGAACCAACACCCTTTGGACAACTATTAGATTCAGAGGCCTCCATTTAGGTAACCAAGAATTCACTGGGAGAAGGTTCACTTAGCCCACGTTCCCGTTTCTATTGATGCTAAAAGCGATTTCTATGACCGCAAACGGTAGATAATATTCCTACTATAATGACATGGGAGGAGCACTCTTCGGTAAGTGCAACTGTGTTCGGGGAACTAAATTACAACCCCAGATTTAAAACGACGTAGGGACCGTTCTAATGAGATACTACGTGAATCCCATGCAGTTGCGGGTGGAAAGGGTATAAATGACCAGCAGGAATGCGTTCATTACCCCTACCCGTTTGACATAAAACACTTTGCCAAGAGAAATAACCTCCTCCCAACTCCCCCTCGATACCCCCCAGCGTACTAAAATTATACTAGCACCACATATATGAGGTATAAAGATAAAAGGTAGCACTGTTCTTACCCCGCCCACCCCAATTCTCTAAAACCAGAAGAAGAAATACTTCTTGCTAATAATCGAAGCCAAGCAATTTCCAACGTAAGAAAACAAAGTAATCTTTCGTTCTACCTAAAGTCTGCTTACGTTCGCTACTTAATTGGCGCGATTCTGCTCGGAATCGTTGCAGGGGAGTTAGTTAAATGGGTTCGACAGGCTAGGCGCACCACTCAATCACACCAGGACAAGGAAAGTGACGTAACTTCACCCTAATAAGCATTGGTTTCTTGCCTACTGATAAGAAAATAGTTCTGGCACTCTTACCAAAAAACATTCTTCATTAACTTTTGTAAATTTATCTGCCCTTTCCTGAACCTTTTTCTGATTCAAGCTCTGATATCAAGGATCATGTAAAATTCTAAATTCCTACTGGAAAAAAGGCGTAATACTCTAAACGGGCCTCAGTTTTTTTCCCATCTAATGATATTACCCTTAAACGGATACTCCCAGCACACCCATATTCCATCAATATGAGCACCCTACACCTGAAATCCCTCTCTCATGTTTACTAACTTTGTATTGTTTTGTTAAGTGGTGATTACGTTTGTATTCGCAGTTTTAAGCCCCATGAGGATGTCTCCCAGAAGCATCAAATAATGTAAACTCTGATCTCCGGGACGAACGGTTTTAAGTGAGTAAAACCCGGCCCAATAAGGAGATTTGCATTAACCAATTCCCCGTGATTTTGGAGCGGTGATCCCGTGTGCTTCCGAGCTGGCTAGCCTGTGTGTTTTCCCTCGCAAATTCGAGATCTCGTACTCGGAGAGTCTCATGCCTGTTCTTTAAGACGAACAAATAATCACGATGTCTTGGGTGCTTACTGAAATACTATGATGAAATTGAAGAAAAAACACAAAGACAATATCCCCATGTTGGGTCCATGGAAAACCATCATATCACAACGGATTGCCTAAAGATAGGACCCTCAGACAGCACCAAGGGCGGAGTATCTGTTACCAAAATTAATGGTGGTCCTCCAATTAAATTGCACTTCCGAGGAATTTATTTTTGATACCTTTCTGCCCACAATAGCTAAATGGGGACCCTCCAGTTATATAAGATGCCTATAATTCGCACAGCGTTATGATAAAATCTCCGCAAATGTTTCGTCTAAACATCTAAGAGTCGTTTTAGTGTGAGGGCTCCATGCGTGTTCATAAGCGGCGTAAAAGAAGTTGTATTGATGGATGAGCGGGTGTCCCTCCAATGGTCTTAAGATATGCCCTAAAGAGTACTAATCAACACTAGCTCCTCCCAACTTTTTCTAAACCTCTCCCTTGGACCCTCTATCTGCTCGTAAAGTGACAGTGTGAAGCAACGTTTCTATATTTATAGATCTAAATGCTTTTCATATTTATGTGTTTTACTAACAACAGGCAAGAATGTCGCCCGAGAGTTTATATATGGACTATATAATATCGCACATTACCTACCTCCATTTATGCGTTTCGTGCACATACGTATTAGATACGCATTAGGGGTATGCCTTGCATCTTCGCTAATGATATTAATTGCTATTATCAATCATACTTATAATAATTTAAATCAGTTGAATATAATATATATATATTAAGTTAATATGTAATATAATAACAAACCCTCTAGACTTCGTTCAGTATAGTGTAGCTCCTTCTTTCTAAGGCACATACACTCGTGCCTGTTATGATGGAAGAAGCTCGTTTTTGCCATACTCCCTCTGGTTTTTCCAACCAAATATCCGAATAGAGTGTTTAATCTGTCACTCCCTCTCCTTAGAACCACGCCCGAGTTCATACTTGCGCTCACCTGAGAGGTTGCGTTAGGCCTTGGGTGGCTTTTTCTATATATTTTCTAGGGTCCCATCGCCTCTTTCTCCGCATAACATTTTGCGGTTTGTAGGACTAACAACTCAGCAAAAAGTCGAAGGAAATAGAAATTACGAAGTGCAATTTATGGCAAGAAGAACAAGATTTCACCGTAGATTAGAGACTGTTAGGTTTGATGTTCAAAATAGTGGTGGAATGTTATGTCGACAGCCAAAACCACCTGACCATCAGGCAATCACCCGGTATATGGAAGGTTAGGCTTTCTCCCGTCAACTGGAGCAGTAGAGTTATGCGCTAGTCTTCGAGGTGAATCCCGTAAATAATATATTTAAGGTGACCTGACTTGAACTTGTAATAATATATTATTGAGAATAATTTTCTCAAAATAAAATATATAAGATAGTGTGTAGAGAGAGTAAATATATATAATATATATCGAATATATAAAAATATAAAAATATACAATAGTAGTATTATTTTATATATATTATAAATACTAATATAGATGATTCTATTTTAAACTAGGAATAGTATATTGTTGTTTACAAGAGGTATATAATAAGAATTTCTAATTTTTCCACCCCTGGAATCTCCATATTAATTAATTATTATATGTAAGTGAGTTATTATAAATATATACCATGATATTTTTTTTTATTCGTTGTCATAGCAAAGTAAAGAAGAAGCTCACCTTTTTCCTGATTCGGACAAGTATGTTAGAAGATGCTTTGAGACATTATATTAGATGTTCATAAATATAGGAATAAACCATCTTGAGAGTGATGTCATAGGGGCAAACATATTGCTCCACCCATGTGAAAAAAGGTTCTTAAATTTTATTTACTTTTCTGCTAACGCTGCCCTCAAACCTCGCCTCCAACCGATATATGAACGCCCCAGAAAATTTACCGATAAGTTTCAATGAGTTCATTTAGTTGTGTATGAGCGGTAATAAAAAAGTCTAAATTACATATAGTTAAAAGCTAATATCACCCCGAGAGCGATCCACGTGAAGTCAGGCGAGAATTATAAGAAGTTGATGTCTATCCTTAACTCTAACTTCCGAACACAGGGGTAATATCAGTTAAAACCGTCCTACACTTTTTTGAAGAAAAGTTTCAAACTCCTGTATTTTAACTCCACAACAAATCTCGCGTCAATCTGCTCAGATATTGTAACAAGAGCCAAGGTGACAAAGCTCTTGGGTGGTTTCAGCTCATGTGGGCAACATACCGGCACGTCAGTTCTGTGAGTAATCAAGATTTACTTTGGTGCCCATGAAAAAATCTATGCTCAAATAGCTAATATGAATAGTTCAATTTACGAGAAAATTGACGAATTACAGCTTTCTCCGGACATCAAAACAATAGTGTGGTTGAAAACGATTGAATATAATTGATATACTATTAAACTGGAATTTAGATACTGTGGAGTGAGTAAAATTATAGGTACTACATAATAGGGGTATATTGATATCATATTCGTGAAATAGTGAATAATTATACATAATATTATAAACTCAGTACTATATAATTAATAAGTTTTTAATTATAAATTACATAATAATAAAGGAAATTATAAAGAGTGATCATAGATAGGTACGCCGTATAAAACCCTAACCTAAACGTTAGATAAATTTATTATATGTAGTTAGTAGTAGATATATAAAGATTACCAGTAAAATATTGAATCCTCACCTGCACCTCATACTCATATAGCTATCTACTCATATTATAGATACAATATAAATAATATTACAAATATATATATTAATCATTACCTTATATACTAACATTATACATAAGAATATAAAATTTACAGTTGTAATAAGGTATTCTCAAACCCTTCCAGTAATGTAAGCTAATTACCGATGAGGTATAAAAGATTACTAACTTAAAATTAGTGAAATTCTATCTAATTCTCAAGAGTAAGTTATTCAGCATAAATAAACTGAAATTATCCCTAGGTAGAAGTAAATCACTCCATAAATAATAATAAGATTAAAAGTAAGTAGTAATAGTAGTATTAGGAATTAAAAAATTAAGGTACAAAAAATAAAGTCATTTCTTTCTTCTTTACTCTTTCTCCATCTATGACAACAATCAATATTTTACCCACTTACAATGACTTACGAGGGCGGAAAGGTTACAAGGAAGGTGAATTTCCCGCCGCCCTGTTCAAAAGCACCAGGAGAAAAGAATCCCAGAGCCCACAATTAAAAACACGTCTTGGAGTTGTAAGATGAGATAAAAAATACCCCCTAGAACATAACATATTGTGCGAAAAGATAAAGCCCAGCTTCTTAGACCCCTTCCCCTTTCATTGTTACCTATTAATTTTTTGACCATATAGTTTGAGAACTTCGTCAAAACAAAGTGACAGACATATAAATATCCACTTCCCTTAAAAAGAAGGCTTACAAATAAACAGTGGAATCCCCGCCCTCGATCAGTGCCACCACTAGCTGCATTCTATTATAGTGGGTAAAACAAAATCAGCTCAAGTGTGAGTCAAGATGTGCAATCCCCTTTGCCCACCAGAGGAAAGATGGCACACGAGGACCATGCACCCTCGATAAACAAAACCCCAGACCAACGTGCGATCATTCATTCAACTTGTGCTGAGAAAAAAGGATCCTTAATCCGATGGGTATCTACTATGTTTAATCTGACCGTAAGCCGCAAACTTTAAATCTTAAATCTATGTGGTATCATTGTACTTACTCCCCTATACCTAGTGCATTCGAACCATTCACCGACCCCTGCATTATCAACGTTCCTCTCTTCCAGTTCCTTTTACAACTGTGGGTTCGGTTCCCAACCACTCTCCACGTATACATCCGCTTAACCCAACCGACTGTATCATTTCATCCTTTCCACATGACCAAACCCATCTCAACATAACTTTCATTTATTCTCTCATTTACACCCTCTTTCACACCACACCACTCTCTTAATAAGTTCCATTTCCTCACTTGATAATTTCTTCTCACTAGGCACTATGCACTCAAACCCTAAAGGACCTAAAGTTTACCATCCTATTGGCTGAAACACATATTTAGAACTTTAAATTACCTGAGTCTGCTAGTTCTAGCGTGGATCTATTAGTGTTCCTATATGGAAATATACCGATTTAGTGTGTCTCTGATCTATCCATAAAACAATTAAACACAATAATGAGAGTTTAACAAAAAGAAAGAATAAAAACCTGCAAAATTGTAGAACTAACTTAAGCAGCAAAACTCCAAAGGCAAACTAGTTCGAATCCCTTTTATTTCACCTCAATAACCACGATACCATTTTCTATACAAAGTTAGTCGAACCAGGCCAAATACCTTATCTCATGACCAATATAATCACCCAAACGAACTCTTGGCCAATATCCTAACAACTCAATGGTGGCCCCAACAAATCGTCCATCTGTACCTCAATTATAAACTCAACCAAAAAACAACATTTTCAATGATGACCAAACTAAATCAAAATTTCCCAAGAGACTACTAAGAACCACTATGTTCCAGGAGAAATCCAACCCTGAGCTCACTATGACACTCCTAAAACTGGGTAATTCGTGCATCGTCACAATCAATGTAGTGCGCGAGTGTATCTCCCTCACTCACAACCCATATACAACTAATCCACTCAATACTACCAAACCTACGTGTTTCCTACATTTCATATATATATAACCCCTCCTTCTTACACACCCTGCCAAATCTCTCTACCACCATTCCTCTCCAAAACTCTCTTCACGGTTATCGTGCGCGCGATCAGAACAAGGACGAGGACCAAATGCGATCCAGCGATGTAAATAATACGGTAGGAGGGGCATACCCATCGAGCGCCCAATCTCCAAAATAAATCTTCCCACCGGATCTCTGCAACAACGCAATGGGGTTCACTTGAGCCATCGGCCCGACTCGAATATTCATTCTTCCCACAGCTAATTACTCCTCATCCCATAATAGCTATAAATAGATATGGTGTGTACATAAAAAACCAAGTAAGCTAGAAACTTATTATTTAAACACAAAGCAGTGAAAGTGTTTTACTAACCTGGTGTTAATTTTTTTAATCGATAATCCACTTTAAAACCCAATCACCACATATTTAACTACATTTAAATATCTTGGATCTACTCAAACGGATCAAAATAATCACGCTATTCGTTTAGTACTAGTATCTCTAAGTGTCCCAAATCCCTCCAAGGGATATGACAGAGAAAGAGTTAAAACCTGCACCTACTCCCTAGTTACAAACCCAAAAAGGAGAAAAATAAAGTTAAAAAATGGTTACCAGTTGCGTAGCTAAACCACCAGAACCTTATAAACGCTGCGCGTTGAGTTAACTCTTATCATACGCCGAGTTGCAAATCCATAAAAAAAACCGAAATACAATTTATTCTTCTTCTCCCTCATTTTCTCAATCGAACTTTGTTTCAATGTAAAGATTTTGATCCACACATCCTCACCACTCCTAAACGCAACCTTGTCTTCGACCAATCAGCCTTCAGTCACTGACGCACTCTTTCGACCCAAAATACCCAGCATATACCTTCCCCTACAACACTCAGTAAACTTATTCCCCTATACATTTCTACAGTTCCCCTTTCTCCCTTACATAAGGGTACTATTACGCTCTCGCCCAATCCCTTGGAACTATACCCTCTATAAACGCTTTATTACACAACTTCCAAATCAAATCAATCACCATCTCGCCTCCGTTCTTTGATCATTTACCAGTAATTTCTTCTATCTGCAGGATTACCATTCTTCAACCTTTTTCACTCTACCTATTACCCTCCTCCTTTACTAATAACCTCATCCCCAAAGTTACCTATTTCCTTCTTGCACCATCAAACCCACACACCATTCACTATCACCTCTTCATTACTGTAATATTGTGCAGAGTTTCTCGAAGTGTTCTTTCCACACTCCTCTCACACCTACTTCATCAGTATACAAAAAGCACCATCCCTATTATTATTCTAAGCAGAGTTCCCATAATATTCTCATTCTTAAAACCTTTCCGCGCTTTTCCTTCCAGAAGAGCTTCCTATTCCCTTGTAAGTCCCCATTCATCCTCTTCCAAACCTGTTCATTTTAACCGGGTCTTGTTTTTCTCCTAACGTTATTACAACCTTTTAGTATTTCTTTGTTCTCGCGTTTAACGTGAATAATTCCAAGCAGACTAATTCTCCTTCCCGAAACCCTTCCCTCATTTTAAGCTTTTCCAGAGATACATTTGTTCTAACTCATCGCTGTCTTTTATTTGGTAAAACCTTTAAAAACCCCGACTCCCTCATTAATCACTGCTCTTCCATTCACCATTTCACTGTTAACATTTCTTACTTCCTACTTTAGCACATCACATACTTCCTTTGCACTACGTAACAATTGCTTCTTCATTTGCCCCCAGATTTTGTTCAGTATCAACTGTTCACATTCAACCGTATATAATATATATATTATATATAGGTTATAAAACCTATTTTTAGAATGAAAAGTAAAATTTTAGAAATGATATTAAATATAATTATACCTATATATATATATAGGGCTCCATAATAATTTAAGTATACTATATTTATTGTTAGAACATAATTTAAATGTAGTGATTATATATATAATAATACATAATTTCTTTAAATACTCGTTTGCATGCCTCCCGCATCCTACCGGATGGAGAGCTAAGGATCATCAATTAATGGTATTCTGGCATAACTTGGTTGTCCCAACCTTGTAAATGTGTTCTGTGGTGAAACACTTACATATCTTGCTCCCAGGGGGAAAGGTATTGATAAAACCTTGGATTGTGCATTACCCTTTTAGTAGCCCTTGATTTCTCATGATTGGGTTAAGCAAACCATATTTATGGTGCCCGGCTTTAAAAGCAAGCCCAGAACCAAGTTTCTTATGTTTAATATTACCTAAGTTATGAGTATAACATTTTAATATATAACCAGGTATAAAAGCTACCTCACTACTGACTCCATACATAATATCTACTAATGGCTGTAGCAAGAGGGATTATAAGTCATATTAAGAATTTAGTACCCCTATATGAGTTACCTGAGATAATCTATACTGAGTTAGGTAATATATGCAACCACCGTCCCTAGTATCATTGAATTCGTATATAATGCGCTAAGATGATCCTTTCCTGCATTGACTCTCATCTAGACCTTTTCCCGACAGGCTTCCTTCATTCAGAAGAGAACTTCTACTATTCCCTTGTAAAGATCCACCATTCATCCCGATCTTCCAAAATTCTGATATCCCTTATTCATTGGTCCCAACCTCTTGTTATTGCTACGCTACGCAGTGATTACCCTTTTTGAGAGTAGTGTCTTTTTTCTTTTCCCCTAACATATGTATATAAATTCCAAAGCCAAAGTATACCTATCATGTTTAGAAACGCGGTACGTCCCTCATTCATTTCTGCATTTTGAAGTCCACCACTTCATCACGCCTCCTCCTATTGTTTACTCCTTACAACCGCTTTCAATGATCACCCTACTCTCATTCCCACACACATTCAATATCGTCTAGTATAGTACATACTTAGCCTCTGCAACTCTGCGCGTGAGGCTAATCTATTCAAGACACATCTCAAACATACTACCCTCTCTGTCCTGCACTACGGTGAACCATTGCCTTCCTTTCATTTGCCCCCAGATTTGATCAGACAAGAAACTCACTTTAGTTTCACAGTCTCTGGCAAATATATATAATTAATATGAGAGTAAAAAATATTTATATAATATTATATTTTAGGATACTCACCTTATCTACCCTCATATAATAATATTTCTCATAACTAATTGTCAACTTTTATTTTGAATTGATTAGTATAGGTAAAATAATCAGATATATATATATATAAATGATATATAATATATTATTATAATAATTTATATTTAGAGTAATATAAATCTATAATATATATAAATCCATATATAATAATAATAAAATAAATTATAAAATAAAATATAAATACCATAAAATTATTTAATATAATTATTATTATATATAGATAAAATTAATAAAATATAATATATATAATAATTTGAATTATATTAAATAAAAATGCAACCATCACTCTTTCAGTTATTCTTTAAGCAGTAGTTAATTTCCCCCTTTACCCTCTTCAAGCTATCTGAAATAAACCGCCTGCCTTACACGGCTTGAACCAACTTCACAGATTAATGAGTCTAAATCCTATCCTCTGTATTGAATGTCCACTCTCCCTCTCCAGTACCTACCTTTAAACACAAAACTGTTCAACCACTCCAGTTATATACCTTCATTTTTTTTTGTCCAATGTATGCAGTCTCGCAGCCTATTTATTTTGTTTTCTTCCTTATAAATTAAAATTTTCACAAATATGCATCTCTACTTTAGATACTTCATCATCCTATGGCCCTCTAGTAAGTATCTACATTCTAAACCACGCTATTCTTCTTTATACTCCCTTTTATAACTCGTGCTTTCATACACCTCTTCCAATATCCTCACACTATTTCATCTGTTCCCACATCTTTGAGCGTAATAATCTCTGAACATTTAGCAACAATATCCAGCATGATGGTCGTTACTCTTCACTTATCCCAGGTTGCAAGCTTACTGTAAATCCCTAAGATTAAGACCTTCCTTTCATTGTCCTTGTCCCTACTCACGATCCTTTTCTGAGGGATTCAAAGCGGTTAACAAACTTAGTGTTCGAGCTATTACAATAACCGTTATTAAAATAGCTATCCCTATACTATTCTATTGTGATCACATAAACTTATGTACATGTAAATATTAGAACTAGTGTATCTAGTTTATGGTAAAAATCCAGTAGAGAAACATTATGATATATTATTATAATAATATGGATACATAATGGTAATATATTATAAATATACTTTACTAACTAACCTTACTAATATAATTATTAATATTATTATATATAATATATAGTTATTCTTTACCTACTTTGCTTTTGTTACCTAGTGTTATCTAGAATGTGATAACTCCATTAATAATATACAATATAATAATAATAAATACCTTATAATACAAATATTTTATTTCATGTATATATTATTAGATATATAAAATAATATTAGGGTATATATGAGTACCTCACAGTTAAATAAAAAATTAATATACTAATGAGAATATAATTATAATCTAAATATATATATATATATATATAATAAAATATCCTAATAATTTTGTAAGAAGAGTCATATTAGTCAGAATAATAATATTAAAATATAATTACCATATATATATTATTTGCCAATATAGAGTAATAAGTCTGTCGTATATATTCCATGAATCTTATAGAATGAACCCTCTAAGATAATTAATCTTAGATTATATTCATATCTTTAATCCATTTCTTTATGAACTTTCTCTAAACTTTTATTTTTGAACACAGAATTTATATATATTTTCAGTAAATAAATAAGACTTTCGACAGATCCCATTGTGGAAGAAAGATCATTCTAAAAATGAAGGTCTTTGCAATTTTTCTATATGTTTTTTTATCCCGCAGACATGATTGCCACACAGGCGATAAGAGAAGTCAGATTTATTAATAACAGCCGACGTTTTACGTTATACCTCTTGATGGTTGCCCGTACCCATCCTGGACCCTTTGAAATGCCATTTTTTTTCCTTACATGATAGTTAAATGACTATTTACTGGCGTTTTACCTGTTAATACGAGGAGTTGTAACTTTCAAAGAAAGTTATCTTTTTAGGATTTTTAATTGCATCTCCTGATGCATTCGAAACGTCCCTGCTCTCTCAAATACTTTGATATATCAAATAATGTACTCTGTTTATGGCACTGCGGTCGGTCGGCACTCCAGGCATTTTGTATATTGTAAATGTGGCCCAGTCTCGTTTTTCACAAAAAAATAAATAACAAAATTATGTGAAGACAAGACTCTTGAAATTATCTCAAGTTATTCACTTAATACCAAAAAATATAAATAATTAAATGATCCGTAACCAGTTCATTTATTAGTTTGCTTATTTCTGTCGATTCAACTTTACTCGTGGATCAAAATTACAGGGTGAACTATTCGCATAAATGAGTTTTGGAATTAAGAAACGTTCGTTGTTCATCAATAAAAGTACTTTGTTATCTCTATTGAAATGTTATTAGACTTTATTATTTCGAAAACTTGATAGATATTTAATTTTTGAAAAATACCCAAGCCTTACAAGCGAAGGGGACTAATTCTTGAGTGTGTAAAGGGAAACAAAAAAAATAGGGAAACAATAGTATATAAACCCACCCTAAATTTATACCCTTACCAAATGGCAGACGAAGAAACAATTAAATTATATTATAAGATAATCACCCATCTTTTTCCACCTTATGGAGACATTTTAAACTTTAATATTCATCATCCTAGATAATTTATTCTCCAAGCAAAACTAAATGAAACCCACCCACAAAAGTATTGTTACAAACTAACACCTACTTGATTATTAAATTTTGTAATATGACATAATAAAGTTATCCCTATTTAATTGCATTTATTGTGGAGAAGATAAACTTTATATAGGCCAGGAGCACAGTTTGAACTGCCACCGCGAATGTTAAAACAAATATTACTGGTTTACAGAACTGTGCTCTCACTGTGAAAAAAGTGTGAAACAAACACAAAATTTTGCCTTTCATCCCCTGGTTTCTCGCTGCCTAAGAGAATTGCTTAAAGCAATGGAATGACGGTTAATGGTAACCCATAAGTTATATACTATATAATATTAAAATATATATTAAATATATGCGGATATACCTATACCATAACCTATAGTCCCCTATACCCTATACATATGAGTCTTTACTATGATATTACATACGTATAAAACTAATATAATATCCCAAGTAATCCCGATTAAAATATTAAATATATAAATACCAATAGTATATATAATATATATTGTATATTATTAGTACCCTATGAAATATAATTTGAGTTATATATAAAAATATTGAGGTATATATAATATATATATATAATAATATATTAATTATATATATATATAATATAGTTAGTATATATAAATATCTATTTATAAGATTTAATAAAAACTATTTATTACTACGTAATTATTTTGAAGTGTGTCTTGCAGAATTGTCACTATAATCCCTGCCAAAGGGAATATCCCCTATACCTTTGTCCTTGATTAAGGCTCAGCATCCTCTATTTGCTCCCTTCAGTTGTCTGCTATGTGTATTCTTATTCATATATTGAGAAAGGCCCAATCAGATAACTTGAAAACACCCCAAAGTCTACCCCCGGCTTTTACCGGACATCATGAGTTAGTCGCTTTTAATATTTGTTTCGGATGATTTTCTTATCTTTTTAATATTTTTTCCAGTTTTCACCACAGCTCACTGGCAGAGCCCTATTAAAGGAAAGGGTGTATGAGTAAATTATTTATGGGTGGTTCTTATGATATGCTAATTTACAATATGGGTAATTATATGAGTAAAAATATAATTAATTTATTAAAATAGGTTTACTGGATGTCTTTTAATGATAATATTAAAGCAATAAAATGTTAAAGTTGTCCTAAAGAATATTAAAATTGTGACTAACTCACTGTTGGGATATCGGAATAATACCTGATTAATGAAAGAAGGTGAGTTTGGGAAAACATCCGAGAAGCTCTCTATTAGTTAGTTGTTAATAAATTTTTTTTCAGGATATCAATAGGATCTGGAGGTTATAACAATAAATCTCTTGTTGCTGTTTGATTTATATAAATACAGCTATGTAAGTTTAGACGCGTGAAATTTCTCGGTAAACACCCTATAAATGCCACAAAGAAGAAACTGCCCAAGAATGTGAGAATGTAAAATCTTTGGCAGTATGAGTAAGTAATTGCTCAAACGAGTGGACCCTTATAATCTCATGATGCCCTTTTTCTATTTTTCTTCAATAATTATGATATCATAAGGGCCGGTATAAAATCCCATATATTTAATCCCATATTTAATCCCATATATTTAATCCCATATTTAATCCTACATGAGATTTTACGCTTATTTATTTTAGTGTTTTATCAATTCCTAAGTTTAGCTTTAAGAAGTTAAAATATGTAAGCCACTTTACACCTTAAACCGAAATATTTAATTTGTTTTTTTTTTTCTACAAAGTGTTAATTTTAAATTTTTATTTCTATGCGTATCAAAGTTAGCGTTTATGTATTTATTTATTTTATTCATTATTCAAGTGTTGATTGAATATTAAGATCATTTGTGTTATAAATTATTTAAATTTTTATATTAATGATTTTTCCAGATGATGAATGTTATTATAGTTAAATATTTTATTTAATATTTTGAGATAGTATTAAATCTTATATATTTAATAAAGTTAATATTTTATATTATTAATATAAACATATAATTTAATGTAAATAATATTAATTAACAAAAACTTCAGGTTCATTAAAATTCCACAATAAAGCTTCCTCTTATTAGTAATTGTAATCATACTAGTACATATTTACTCCCAGCCGTTGATCTCTACATACTAGGAGATGAGACTAAATATATAAGTAAAATTTGCTATATTTATCTGACATAAATGCTTAATACTCTAAAATGAATTTCATATAGGTAAATATATTATTATAATATATATATAATAGTTAAGATTATATATAAGTATAATATATATATATATTAATATATATATATATATAATAGTTTAATATATATATTAATATATAATTCATAATTAATATATTATTATCAATATAATATACTAGAATTATTACGAGTTAATTTATCATATTAGATTTTTATTAAAAACCAGTAGAATACAACGCGGTATAGATAAGCACTCAAACTTAACTTAAATAAAAATATCCATTTTTCCTAAATATATTAAACAATTAATTAATATGTTTACGCTCATTATTTCTTCAAAAGTTATAAGTATTAATTGGGTATATATATATGGTATATATATATATATATATATATATATGATATATATAGTTATAATATACATTCAAATTTAACATGCATTTATCTTTAATATATTGATAATGATCGTATTAACTATGCTCAATGCACAATATATTTATTGAAATCTATATCTTAAAATATAATATATATTTATTTTTATTATTTACATATTTTTTAATTACTATATAATATAATAATATTTAAATATATATAATATAATTTTATTTAAGATCCTAAGACTTTACCAGAGTTCGTCCAAGGTATCCATGTTTTCATTCATATTTAATATAAATTCTATAGTTGTTAGTTAGTAAATTTAAATTTAGCTCTAATATCATATTTTCATTTTTGAAGATTCGTAAAAGAGTTTATGCTTATCTGTATTTTTCATTTTAATACGAAAAAAGGGGATTCTTTGATTATTCTTTTAATATTTCTTATTTTGAAACGCGATTTTCTTATTTTTAATATATTTCAGTCGTCGACAAAAAGCCAAAAACACCCCAGTTCCTCAAGATAAAACTCAACGCTTTTCTAGCACAACTTCCAGTTTTCAAGTTGCATAGATCTTTTAGAACACTTTAAAAAGTATTATGGTAAAATATAGAATATAAAACTGTTGATAATATATATTTGAATAAGATTATTTTTCCACATTTATTTAGGTTGTGCTATCGTTTGGTGTGCCCAGGCTATATTATAAAGTAGAGAAATCAAAATAATATGCTGATCAAATTATCTTAATAAAATTTAAATATAATGAGCTGATACTCTTACTCTATCTTACTCTATATTCATATCTACTCTATCATTCACTTTATATTACTCATACTACTATACTCTATCACTATCCTCTCACTTACTCTCATATTCACTATCTCTTCATCTCTTACTATATTGCTATTGCTAGACTAGTCAAAATTGTTAATTCACTGTTAAACTTCAACTCGTTTCCAATTACTTCTCTCTATATATTTTCATTTGATCTCCACTTTTTTAATTCTCCAATGTATGACAGTAAACTTCTGTCAACTATCTCTTACTTATTATTTCTACTATCCAATTACAATATATGAAAAATAATTTATAAAAAATATTTTTTTATACTTATTATATATATCTATATCTCATCTTATATCTATCTACTTCTATCTCTATTTATATATTTGTAAAATACTTATATTTACTCTCTCTCTTCTCTTTATAGGATCTAGCTTATTTTCTATCTTCTAGATCCCTATCGTCGCGGGGTCTCTCCTTTCTAACTCCTCGTACTCATCATTATCTTTCGTAACTCCCATCTGCAAACGATCTCTCTCCCTCTGCATGCTCGCCTATGCCCCTCTCTCTCTTCTCTTCTCTCTCCTCTAACTCTCTCTCTCTCCTCTCTCTCTCTTCTCTCTCTCCTCTCTCTTCTCTCTTCTCTCTTTCCTTCTCGTGCGTAATCTCTACACTTCGTCTCTCACTGCCCTTGTGTCCTCTGCTCTAGTACTACTCCATTTTCCATCCTCATGACGTTTTCTTTGATCTCTCCTATGCATCTCCTTATTCCATTTGTTGACTAACTCTGACAGTACATTTGGCTAAGCCATAAAATATACCTCACTCTGGGCCATCTGCGGTCTTTCTTTTTTTCTCCATCTTTTTTATTTTTTTTACACTCATTATCTTATATACTTATATTATATATCTTACCTATCCTCTCTACTATTACTATACTCTATACTATATATCTCTCTCCTCTACTCTTCATCTCTTACTTTATCTCATCCTCTATTCTATCTCTTATATCCTATGCTTACTTATCATATCACTCTTCTCTCTACTCTACTCTACTCCTCTACTACTTCTTTCTCTCTCACTATCTTTCTCTTCTTACTTATACCCTCACTCACCTTCTATCTTATTACCTTCTGACTCCCTATTATTATTCCTTTCCATCTTTCTTCATTATATATGATCAAAATATATCAAAACAATAGTATAAAAATTATCACTTTTGCACTTGTATACTAATAAAATATTTGCCCTACACAACTGAATCGCTTGCACACTAAATATAATTAAATAAGTTAAAATCGATATTTAAACTGTTATGTCGTTTATGTTATAGACATATGCCCTATCTTGAGTACGTATATTTTGATAATATAATAATTAATACTCTAATAGTTATATGTGCTGCTAAATATGTAATGCTAAGACTCGCAAATGATTAATAGAGTTACTGAGGACAACCAAAACAAACCAATTCCAACGCACACTGGAGTTAATTGGGAGAGCGTAGATTGGGTAATGAACGAAAGGGGAAACAATTTAGTTACATGAATATAAATAGATTGTTAATGGGTTAATAGTATGTCACGTATAGCAGTCACGTCCAATCACGTCCGAAAATAAAAAACCTGTCGAGTCTTTATAATAAAAATAATGATTGAGGGGTAAATCTTCTCTTTTCATAAATACCCTCTTGTATCTTCATCCAAGTTGCTCACTCTTGTTGACTTATTTTCTTCTAGCTCTGATGTTTGCTATGCTCTTATCTCTTGTTAATTACATGTTTCAAAGTATTTTCCTAGAAGCTCTTCTTTTAGATATTATATATTAATGTATAACTTAAAGATTAACTCAAAATAACGATGAGATTTTTATATGATCCACTCTCAAAGTCTTATATACTTATATGTAAATTAATATATTAAATATATATTAATAATCTTCATACTTGAAGGAGAAATAATTTACTAAACTACTAAATGTGTAATTAAAAATACAAATATAATCATACTGTCAATGACTAAGGATCATATGAATTTGTGATAGTGCTCTCACATATAGTACATAATTCACCTGTTTCTAGATACTTCGATATCAATTACCACACCCACTCTCTTATCCCAAACAACAATCTCTGTTTATTCTTCTCTCCAATAAGAGAAAACGTCTCTCTTCCTCTTATAACATACCACACTACATAACCTATTAACCTGCATCTTATAAGCACAACTCTCACTCAAGAACAACCAATCATTTAATACCTACATCTCATTTACTTCTCGATTAATTAAACTTTTAGATCTTAAAAAAATTTCTAATTCACAAAACAAAGGCATCATACATTCCTTAAATAAATACCCTCCTACAAATTTTGTTTTTCGTTGTTTTTTATTATATTGTATAAGCCTAATTTATACGAAAAATATCTTATATTTTTGATGCTTGCTCGTTTTTTATTATATATGCCAGAAAGTCATTCTCTCTTGAAATTCTCTCACTCACAAGATTCAATACACACATTGAAATAATCTCGTCTAATAATTTTGCGGTTGTTAGCTCTAACTACGTTTGTTGCTATTTGTCTATTTGACTTATTATTTTTTTTTATACAAAAGTGCCTCTCGATCCCCATTTTTTTATTCATATTACATTATCCTATCCATAAGGATACTAAATATATATAATATATCATTTATCCTTAATCTCATCTTCATATTTTATGTGTATATTAGTTATATTACTCTCAATTTAATTTATACTTTATTCTATATTTGTTAATTTCTCCGACACTAACTTTTTATATTATATTTACATATTCTTCTTAAATTCTTCTAAAGAGAAATCTTGCATTTTAGATCAATGAAGTTTTCTCTAATTCGTTTTTTGTCTCTTTTTTACTTGATTGTTTCTATTCTCCCAACTAGTGAATATCCCTCTACAGATTTATCCGCTAGTTTAGTGGTTTCATCCTTGTTGCCCGTGATTCATATAGATTCCAAAATAGAAATAATGACTTTCACTCTTCCTCATTAAATACTGATCGTAACTCTCTATTTGTAAGCTCTTTAATTACGATTTAATATTTGCCTCAATCATAATTTCTATCTTCTCACCACAATCTATCTATATATATATTCATCATTTTGTGTTTGCAACTAATTTTCTCTCCTGCCTGTTTCCCTTCTACACCTATTATTAATTTACAGTTATACCTTAATAGTAAAATCGGCAAACTTTGGCTTTTGTTTATTTATTTTCTAATTTGTATTCCCTTTGCTTGATTAAATATTCGTAAATCCTTTAAAAAACCAAAATCAATCTTGGTATAAATTCCTCAATGTGTCACCCGATTTGCGACACATGTGTGACATTATATTAACTTAATAATCTCCAAGACAAATCTTCGTTATTTTACTAAGTCTTCGTTGATATGTACCTGTATGGTTCTCCTTTTCTTCCTACCCCTATACCGTGCTAGAGCCAAATAAAACACCTCCGATATGATACTCGTCGGCCAATACCTGTCCGCAAATAATGTCAATCACCTGCTTTCATACGAGCATTGAAACATTTCTTATATATCTCGGAGGCTTTTACCTCATAACCTCAATATTATACCCGAGATACTCTTAAATGATCCGTTTTTTATCTGCTGTCCACACTACCCGATTTGTACAAACATGCTCAACCCCCACTCTTTGATCATAGTCCATTCCTCAGTCACTTTAGTTGTGCTCCTCCCCAACTATCAATGCATGCTCCCCAGTGCAGTTCTCATGCCAATCTACCCGGTTTTGACCATTTAATCGTCATTAATGCGTGACTGAGCTATCTTTGCTTAAGTCTTCCAGAGATAATTACTGCCCCCGTTACCATTAATAATCATCCATCCCTTGTCTGATGTCTTACTCCAGCCAACATATTTCATCCTTATAAAATTCCAAATAATTCTTCTCTTTCTTATTGTTATTCTCTTCTTTTTCTTTCGTTTTATTTTTATAACCAATATCAATAATTATTCTTAGCATATAGGCTTGTTATTAAATTTGATGCACAATATAATTCGCGATATATCACTGTTCCCACACAATACTTTACACCTAAGTACCTACGGTACTACTGTGAAACTTCTTCCCACAAATATTTTAGATATTCTGTGACAAACGAGTAAACAAGTTTATCCAAATTTTTGCTCCATTAATTAGCATAACAATTAATCCCCTCAAAGCCTCAAACACACTTCAACCTTACAACAGTGTTGCCTTAGCTCAGAACTTTTTTAATTATTCATAAATCATCGAATTATATTCTATGGTATAACCAACATTCAATACTCTTGTCTGTCCCACTTCTATATCAATTAATTTAAACCACACCGAAGAGAACAAACTATTAAGCGTCTATCCTACTGGCGTTTGGATCCCAACTGTCCCTTCCTAATCTTAGTACCTCTTATCCTAAAGCTTCTAATATTAACTTCACTTCCACCCTCTGTTATAACTCACTTAACTAATGTGCTTGTCAAACTCTTCAGCTTTCCACCCTCCAGATGTAATTCTTAATTATTTAGGTCCTTTATGTCCTCACCTTTGCACTTCAATTTCCGTTTCCAACTCTGTTCTACCTTTCTCCTCACTTCTCATAAATTCCTACTTTCCCTTCCATCTCAGTTGAACAAATACGGGCCAATTTCCCAATCATTTCTAGGAACCTCTTCACTAACTCCTTGATTCGATATCCACCACCCATTATGTCATTATTTGATTTAAACTAGCAGAGTTGCGCACTGATCAAAATAATCAACAAGTAAATATTCACTTTTGCACTTTGTATACTACAATTGCCCTCACACCGAGCGCTTGCACACAAAATAATTAAATTAAGTTATCGATCGTTTACCCTGTTGTTTAACTCCCT